>KZ807160.1:179507-195144 GCA_000696205.2 Oncopeltus fasciatus
TATATATATTAGCAATTGTATTAGCTGGTCACCTGTCCGTCCGGGAGTTCGTAGCTTCGCTCCAGGGAAGTAGAGGCAGCGGCTGTAGCCATTTCCTGCTCGAAGTCCAAGGCGATGTAGCACAGCTTTTCCTTGATGTCTCGTACGATCTCCCTCTCGGCAGTTGTGGTGAAGGAGTAGCCTCGCTCAGTCAGGATCTTCATGAGAAAGTCGGTCAGGTCTCGTCCTGCAAGGTCTAGTCTCAGGATGGCGTGCGGTAGGGCATAACCTGTAACACAGAGGCTCGTTTGCTCACAAGTACAACTTTAAGAAGAATGTCAATGGCGAAGGGAACACTGATAATGAATGAGGGAGGGAATTTTTAGGTTGGTTGTCTAACGCATTTGGACTCATTTATCTTTATTCTACATTTACTGCACCACTGCTGAATAGCATCAAGGAGGTTTTGTAAATTGTTGGAAGCGGATCAGGATGGAAAGTGAGGATCGCTTTGTCATCTGCAATTAGGGCCAGTAGGGTATTAGGATTGTTAGGGATGTCCGCAGTGTAAAGAGTAAAAAGGATGGGTTCAAGCACATTCATTTCTATTATGTCTTAAAAACCAATCAACACTGGGCCAACTAAAACATGAAATCAAGGGGCGCCATGGTTAGCAGTCAAGGGTAGCTGAACGCTGCAGATTCAAATCCCAAGGCAAGCTTATATCTATAAATTAAAGCTTGTCCTGAACCATGTATGTTTAGAAGGGGGTGGCAAAGAATAGATAGCCCCACCCTCCATGACCCTAAATGGTTGAAAAAGAGGCTATAGGTAAAAAAACAAAACAAAAACAAAAAAAAAAAAACATGAAATGACAAGAGACAAGTCTGTTCGCCGTTGACTGCATATGAGAGTTTGCGTACCTTCGTAGATGGGGACGGTGTGGGATACGCCGTCTCCGGAGTCCAGGACGATACCCGTAGTCCGACCCGAGGCGTAGAGCGACAGTACTGCCTGTATGGCGACATACATCGCTGGAGTGTTGAACGTCTCGAACATGATCTGTCAGAGAAAGAGCATGTTGCTTTGTCAACATTTTCTAGACAGCTAGTAGCATAATTTAATATGATAATGAAATGCATATTCCCCCATAATTCATATGGTTTCGTTCGTAATTTTTGGATTACTTTATTTAAATTTTCCTTTTCAAATTGACTTATCTTTCATAAAACTTTATAATTTTAATATCTAGCAAGTAATTGTTTAACAAAAGCTATTGGTATTTGAAAATAGGATATGTTAAAATAAAAATTCAAGAATCGGTAGTTCCTAAGATATGATTTTTTAACCAACTTCTCTTGTGTTATAAGACGTACTACAAATATCTTTACCAGATCATAAATAGTAATACTAATATTAATACAAAACACTTATTTTATATTTAAATTAAAGTTTAAGCATTATAAAATATCCTTCGAAGTCTCATTTAAGTTTAGCAAGTTTTTATGGAGAAAGGAAATTTTTTCTTTATAATTGGTTGTAAGGAGTATTCCCATATTTTTTCAAAGTTATCAGATACATAATGTTGTATTACTTATACTCGTTTTAAAGCCAGTTCCAAGTATTTTTCTCATTACTTCTCGAGTCTATTCATTACTTTACACATTCTATTCGTTATATCTATATTAATTTATACTATTTTTTTTTGCCACAATTAAGTTTATACAAGCAAATAATACGAATGCGTTAAAATAAAGATCCTCTTCCTTGTTCAATTAAGGAAAGAAATATTAATAAATAATTTTTGAAATTTTCGTGGGATAAAATACCACAACTAAATTAAATATTTATTAATAAATAATGTTCACGTAGGCTTCCACAGTCATCAGATGTATGTAAAGTTTTTTCCGGGTTGGACTGTGTTAAGTTGTTGATAGTTGCCGAGCTTTCGCACATCATGTGATGGCTTCTTCAGGGCTGAATAGAGAATGAGCAATTGTCAATAGACCATCATTCTCTATTCAGCCCTGAAGAAGCCATCACAGGATGTGCGAAAGCTCGGCAACCATCAAAAACTTTTTTCCGGGTTGGACCGTGTAAAGTTTTTGATGGTTGCCGAGCTTTCGCACATCCTGTGATGGCTTCTTCAGGGCTGAATAGAGAATGANATTCTCTATTCAGCCCTGAAGAAGCCATCACAGGATGTGCGAAAGCTCGGCAACCATCAAAAACTTTACACGGTCCAACCCGGAAAAAACTTTACATACATTAATAAATAATTTTTTTTTTTTTACTTTAATTTCAAAGCGGTTTTTAAAACGAAAAGATATTTTTGTGCTACTGACCTTGTATTATAATACAAATAATTGTTTATGTCTCAGAATTTCAGCAAAGTCAAATGGTCTAAATTAAAGATTATTTTAACTAATAAATAATAATTAGAGATATTATATTTATTTTACGATTATTAACATTTCTTTATTTGTGAACTTATAGTTGTTGTTATAGTTGTAATCCAATGCTAAATTAACTAGATTTAATTTGTATAAATGATCATAAAGTAATGTATGTAGCAACATAAAATTATACGTAAAAAAATGGTTTATTGCAGAATTAAAAATTAACTAATAATTCTGAACATAATAAATATATGGAAGTATTGTTTGGGATTAAAATTAAAGTTCTTTTTTAAAAAAATGCTTTATGAATAAAATAGATGGAGTCTTTCTGTTTCTAATAATTTAATCTTCGACCAGTTTCGGTGTCAATAGAACATCTTCAGGCAGTAAAGAGTGTCGTAAGATCGTAAGATAAGATTCTCTCCTAAGTATCCCAACGTACACTCTGGGTAGAATCGTATCTTGCGACACTCTTTACTGCCTGAAAATGGTGTATTGACACCGAAAGCGGTCGCAAAAAAAAAACTATTTATTTATTAAAGTGATCAATATTCCTGTTATCTCCAGAAAAAAAAATAATGGTTTTTAATGTTAATGTACGACAAATGTTTTAAAAACAAATATCTTTATCTTAATGTTTTTAGGAAAAACATTTTTCTAATATCTTTGGTTAGTGACACAACACTATCCTTTTATGCAGGACACAATTCCTTAAATTCCCAAGGGATCCAGGAAGAAAGTCTACCTGTGTCATCTTCTCCCTGTTGGCCTTGGGGTTGAGCGGCGCCTCGGTGAGTAGAACGGGGTGTTCTTCGGGAGCTATCCTCAACTCGTTGTAGAAGGTGTGGTGCCAGATCTTCTCCATGTCATCCCAGTTGGTCACTATCCCGTGCTCGATGGGGTACTTCACTGTCAGGATGCCTCGCTTGCTCTGGGCCTCGTCCCCGACGTAGCTGTCTTTCTGCCCCATACCAACCATGATACCCTGGACACAAGAAAGATCTTAACCTCCCAACTATATTAACATAATTTCAATGTTAGATTAAATTATAATCTTCATTTAGAAATTTAACTAACTAAAAACTAAATAATCAAAGCATGCAATATTTAATTATTACTGGAACATCGTTTACTAGATTTACTTCTCATTTTTCAGCAATTCCATTTGACAATTGTGAATGTTGAAATGAAAATTGATAATTAACAGAAAAGATTCAATAAATTTAAGGAGTCTGATAGAACTATATGGCCTGACGAAGAAATAAGCTAAAAGAGGAAAGGCATTTTGATAATGCCAAAAAAAAAAGAAGAAAAAAAGAGAATTCTGAGAAAAAAGGAAAGAATTATCTCTTTTAACCTTGCCCTGACCATTTGTAAACTACAATTATTATGTCATTATGTTATTAATGAATTCGAATTCCTTTTTTCTATCATTTATCTTGAATGAAATTATACTACGAATAAATCACTTTTTCCGGCACATTTATTATAGAGAAATAAAAAAAATGAGATATGTACGTTTAACTCCTAACAAAGGGGAATTTCATGTCAACAAACTTTGCAGTTATTCATCATGCGAAAGAAAATATTTCTAAAAGCCACCAATGAATATAGAACTGTCATACCTTCCATTGTCCGCCTTCATTGGTTTCTGCAAACCATCTGTTGGCGAGCGCTTTCGGACATTGCCCATCTTCTGGGCGAATACATGCGTTCACTACAGAAGCACACTAGTGAACGCATGTATTCGGCCAGAAGATGGACAATGTCCGAAAGCGCTCGCCAACAGAAAATGGTTTGCACAAACCGATGAAGACGGATAATGGAAGGTATGACAGAAAATATTTCTATAAGTTGGCCTATTTTTGTTAATAGTTTTTTAATAATAGTTAATGCCTTAACTTCACTGAAAGACAAAGAAGCCTGGCAAGGAGTGTCCAATATTTTGCTAAGATACCTTTCATATTCTTTTTATATTTTAAGCTACTACGATTAGGTTGACTAAGAGAAAGTATATGCAGATTATTTTTAATTTCCGAACCCTTAATTTCGTTATCAGCCAATGAATAATAAGAAGGCAGTGCCCATCCTAATAACCTAAAGTTAATCCCTTACGGCTAAAGACTAGGAGTGTCAACTATGACGATCTCTGTCATGCACTTAGAAAATTAGAGATGTCGAAACTTGAGGCGCCACATCCAACGAAAAATGCCATTCATTTGCTTCTTGTGTCAGCAGAGGTGATACCCCTTCTCAAGAATAGAAAGTTTCAAGTCCTTGTGGTAACACGTCGATCTTCAGAAAGTACCTGGTAGCGTGGCCTGCCGACGATGGATGGGAAGACGGCACGAGGTGCGTCATCTCCTGCGAACCCTGCCTTGCACATCCCGGAGCCGTTGTCCACCACCAACGCCGCCACATCATCCTCAGTCATCTGAAATCAGTATAAAAAAAAAAAGACTTAAGGAATTATAATTTTGATCCAATATTTACAAAGAAAAAATGGTAATTATACATTAATTATGGAGTTTCACATGGTGCCGTTTTAGCCTACATTTGATCTTACTTATTTGGTGCTTCAAGATAAATTCTTCCTAAAACTCTCCTCTTTAAATGTTAGATGAGCAAATAAGATTTTACTCATGTATTTTCCATTACTTAAAGTCGAAAATGTTTCAAAGAACTTCCCTCAAGAAGAAATTATTGTGCACATGTTGTAAACGCCTTTTTTTTTATAACCCTTATACAATAAAATAAAATAATATCATTTTTTGACATTCTAAAAATATTGCTGAGTGATCTAAAAAAAAATAGATAAAAGAAACTTGCAAATGAAGGTTTAAAAAGGAGAATTTTTTTGACCGTAGATATTATTATTAGATGATTTTAGTTGGGGCTCGGTCAAGGTAGATCCAAAAAAAAAAATACAAACTTAAAATAAATGTATTTTTTTTTAATGGGGCAGATAATCTTTTAAAAAAATACATTTCTTTTACATTTGTATTTTTTTGGACCTACCTTGACCGAACCCCAACTAAAATCATCTAATAATATGACTGTTTAAAGTGTGTGTAAGTGTGGATATTAGGTCTTCAAACCACCTAATAGGGAAGAATTTCTTAAAAAGAGAAATTTGTTAGTACCAAAATTTTTTAAATTAATAGTAACCATTCAGAAATGGAAATTTGTTCTCACTGAACTCTAAAACTATAAATTGACTATTTTGATTGCGACACATACTTTATATGATACCAAATTAATCTACAAGGAATATAGAATAATCACATTTATCAATGCACTGATATGACAGCAATATTTGCTTTTGCTTAATTGATTTTGGCTATCAGCAGAGTTTTACACATGATAGGACACAATTTTGATTAATTACGGACTAAATTGATCATATTACAGATGGATATTTTGAATTTATTATTGATCACTAGCGCTTAATACACAGGAATCCTGGATTCCTGAATGATCACTGTGTTGAGGCTCTAATGTGTGGTCTTTCACCTTGAGAACACTTTTTTTAATAGAAATTCAAATTCTGCCGAGTTTTATCCATATTTTCATCCTTTTTTTGTGTGTGTGTGTGTGTATTTGTGACTATATTAAAACCTATTCCCCATACTCTCACCTTTGAAGGCTAATTAGCGGAGGTTAGTTGTCCGCTATCAGAGGATCTAGTGCCGATATAGAGTGCGCCCGTAGCGAGACGGCCTAACGGGCGACCTGACCGTATCAAGTCCAGCAATTAGCCTACCTCGCAGCTTGCGTGTACTCCCCTCTTCCTCACACCATTAATGGCTAGGCCTGATTATGGTGTAGGATCTTTAGTCCAATAAAGGGAATTCCAAAAGGTACGTCATCGAAAATGGAGGAAAGCCAACGTTACACCCCTTCTCCGAAGGCCGGTTTTCGTTTAATTACATTTGCTCGCTCTACATAAAAGGAATTATAAAATATATTGCTTAATAATCATACTTTAAAAAATATATAGACCATAAAGGAGAGTTTTTTTTACCGTAGATACTATTGTTAGATGATTTTAGTTGGGGTTCGGTGAAGGTAGATCCAAAAAACACAAATTTAAAAATTGTATTTTTTTAAAAGGATTATCTGCCAACGTTTCAGCTTACATTGTAAGCCATCTTCAGGGCTGCGTATCATGAAGACGAGAGAGGACGTCCTGTCCCTAAGTTCACATTTCAGTCATGGGAACATAGGAACAGGACGTCCTCTCTCGTCTTCATGAAGCCCTGAAGATGGCTTACAATGTAAGCCGAAACGTTGGCAGATAATCTTTTTAAAAAATACATTTTTTTTTTAATTTGTATTTTTTTTTTGGATCTACTTTGACCGAACCCCAACTAAAATCATCTAATTATGGACCATAAATGTTGGAAAATTACACTTTACACATTTCTTTATTTTTAAAACTTTTCACTAACTCAAGTGTTAAAAAAAAAATGGTTTTAATTCTCTTAAGCCGTATTAAGAGAAGTAAAACCATTTTTTACTGAAATGGTTTACTTCCCTCAATAAAATGGCTTACTCTATATAGTAAAAGCACTAACACAAATAATAAAGATTTTTAATTTTAGTTTCATGTCCTCTTGACTGATTTCAGCCTTTTACGAACTCGAACGAAATAACTTGGGAAAAAAAGGATTTGTTTCACTTCCATAGGAACTCGGAGTTACCTCTAGCTCAAGAAATTGTTAAAATAATAAAACCAAATTCAGTATTTAAGCTTATTTTTGAAAACTATTAGATGGGTTCGTTAGTGACTGAAATCAAATAGGTGGAGGGGGGGAGTTTCTAGGGAGACAAAAATTTAAATCATCAGTATTACCAGCGTAACTTAAATAATATACAGAAAAAACAGGTCATAAATAATTTTATAATATACTCTATGATGTTAGATATTTTTCAAAAATCCTTATTATGAAAGATAGTAATAATTTTGTGATTATTGTTTACAATTATCTAACCCTACCTTCAGTCATGAAAATGTGATCTTAGGGACATGACGTTCTTCTCTCGCCTTCATGATAGGCAGCCCTGAAGATAGCTTACAATGTAAGCCGACACGTTGGCAGATAATTTTTAAAAAATTTTTCTTTGTATCTACCTTGACTGAACCCCAACAAAAAAACATTTAATGATAGTTATAATGAATTTTAAGTGTTGGGCAGGCCCTGTTATTTTCAAAATACAAAACCAAATTAGGTAATTAAGCTTTGAACGAATTAAAAGGAAACCAAAATTTTTATTCATAATGTTTTGTAAGTTACTTGATTACATAAAGATTTATAGAACATTGTAGATTTAAATATAATTGTCATGTGAGAGAGTAATATAACCCTCATATGCAAGACTATTGTGAATTTAGGGAAAAAACACTTTTTACAATATCCCGGCCAGTCTACAGCAAAGCTTAGAGGTTATACCTTTTGCCACAAGGAAACAATATAACTTAAATGGGACTCTAGACGAAATTCTATTGGATGACGACAAAGTCATCGACTCTGTAATGAACTTTCTGAAAGAGGACAGGCTATTAAATCTTATCTAGATGCATTTTCAGTATGCTTCTTTTCTATTTTCTCTAATTTTTTTCTTTTTTATGAATTTCATAGTTTCCAAGCACAAAGAAATTACTATGTCCATCCACATAATAACTATTCGCATTAATAATTCATTATACCTCACCATGGCCTATTGCTAAGAAATTCTTCTTCTTGAAAATATCTTCCCGCTTCTAAAAATATCTCCCTGGCGTTAATAACCATAGGTTGACACGCCATTAAAAAAACAAACAAAAAAAAAACCTTTTACGCTCATTGCTCCTTCAGACTTTTAAATTAAATTCCTTCTTTTACTCTTATTTATATCTCCTTTGATATATATTTTTTTTTTATTTTTTGGTTCTCCTAGCTAGGATATTCAATCAATGGCATCCTGCCACTCCGGTGCAGTCTGCTGAAACTGATGAAGCACTAGCGGTATCGATGTGCGAGAGAGCATACGAGACGGAACCCATGTGCGCCACAGCCCGCTCGCAGGTAGAGCGTGAACACAGACGATGGTTAGCGCGCGTGGAAAGGGGTTCGCTGTACTCGAATTAGCTTCACTAATAAGAGCTAAGTGCAGCGAGCTACTTGGTCACACAGCTTACTACTAATCAGCGCAGTGCAGTACAGGGTACGTCTTGTCCAGGTCCATCGCGTGCTGGATGGGATAGCTGAGGGATAGCTAAGGGATAGCTATGGGATAGCTATGTGATAGCTAAGGAATAGCTATGGGAGCTATGGGATAGCTAAGGGATAGCTATGGGATAGCTAAGGGATAGCTAAGGGATAGCTAAGGGATAGCTATGGGATAGCTAAGTGATAGCTAAGGTATAGCTAAGCTAAAGGATAGCGAATGGAGAATCATGGAACAGAAAGCCTTAGTCTCCTCAAGGAAGGTTATAATATCCTTCTTTCCGCTGTACTAATCCTCCCTAAGGTCTTAAAAGTTTAGAGCTCAAAGGAGACTATGTTGAAAAATAAAATTACTTTTTATCAATAAAACCTTTGTTTCATTTAAAAAGTCACGCACTTATTGACCCGCCCTCGCAATAAGGTCCTCTTTGTCACCCTTCCTCTGTTTTAGATAGATTTCCCACATGTAAACGCGTGTAAATAGCAATCAAAAATGAAATCCTTCACGAATTGTAAATAAAAAACTAAATATCGCATTTGGCTTTTGTAAAAAAAAAAAATAAATAAATAAATAAATAAAAAAACAGGCCCTTCCAACACTCTAAAATTAAATTTTTTCATAGATTTCTAGATAGAGTATTCATAGAGTATTTCGAAAAATATTATTGAATATAAATGTTTAGAAATTATATTTTGTCATACATTTTTTCCGCAATGCTAATAATAACGAAGATGTTAGGATTTTAAATTTTGATCTTTTTTTAAACCCTTCCTCCATCTTTTGACTGATATACGTATTGACATTTATAATTGTATAAATTTATTAAAAGGTTTAAAAAAAAATAAGTTAATTTCAAATGGAGAGTTTTATGACCATAGATATTATTAGTATTATTTATTTTTTTTTGGGGTTTGGTCAAGGTAAATTTTAAAAAATACCTTCTTCAGGGCTGTCATGAAGGCAGGAGAGGACATTGTGTCCCTAAAGCCATATTTTCATGACTGTGAAAATGTGATCTTAAGGACAGGTCGTCCCCTCTCGCCTTCATGACAACCCTGAATCTTCAGTACAGTAAGCAAGTAATATTTGTAAGTAATGCTTAGTGTAGAATATATCTGCGTGTTACCAGCGTCTGTTTATTGATATAAGATTATCAATTGCATATGTGCTGGAGAATGATGTACTTCTGACTTATTGGAGTGCGTAAATTGCAGAAAATAAAGAAGTTTTGTCTTCAGAGCCACCAAATAGGGGCCTAATATATTTAT
Source organism: Oncopeltus fasciatus (assembly GCA_000696205.2). Classification (NCBI taxonomy): domain Eukaryota; kingdom Metazoa; phylum Arthropoda; class Insecta; order Hemiptera; family Lygaeidae; genus Oncopeltus; species Oncopeltus fasciatus. The sequence continues at coordinate 189,364 of KZ807160.1, forward strand.
ATAAATATTACAATTTNNNNATAAATATTACAATTTATTATTTATTTCCAAAAAATGTTTAAATATTGAAATTGTGAACAGAGAGCTTAGGCTGAGAAGTGATTCTCAGTTTGTTTAAGTGGCAGCGGAGTTCTCATGAATGATTTCGTTAAAAGTTTTTTTTTTTTTTTTTTTTTTTCCAATCCCATCTTCTTGACAGCCAAAATGATAGACACCAAATCATGTTCATTTTTCTGTTAGTTTTAATATTTGTTGGCTTAATTTTTGCCTATCCCAAAATAATTTGAATTCATTATCTTCAAGCGGAAGTGTGTGTGTGAGTGTGGATGAGGGGTTAAAACCAAATTTCTTAATATCTTCATTAATATTATTATACCAGTAATTTTTTTAAGAAAGGAATTACTTCGTTCCAAATCTTGAAAAATATGAAAGTTATAGTCGAAAATAACGATTTTTAAAAAAACTGTACCATGAAGCGTAGAATAAATTTTAGAAACGTAATTTTCAATTATTTATTTAATACACGTGCAATAGAAACTTTCAATGATTCTTGCTGTCTTAAGTAACTGATTGATTATAATAATAACGCATGTAAGAATAAAAATTTTCTTAAAATTATCTTAAAGCAGGGGAGAGAGTATTTTAGAGATGAAACTAAAAAAAATATTGATTTTACGCTCAGCTAAGATCAGTCGAAATATTTTACATTTTATATTTTTGTAATTACGTTTTTAATAACTTGAAGCAAAAAGAGCAGTATATTAGGTAGGATTTAAATCGAACCTAATGAAATTTTGTCTTTATCGTTAAATTTTTATATGATGTTTTCAATGTAAAAGTAAAATCACATGAATACAATAAGTTCGTATCGTAGGGGCAACTTAAACTTAACAGATTTTACTTGTTTCAATCAAGGTAGACATAAAAGAATATGACATTTGATCTTATAAAAAAAAAAAGAAGAAAGCTAGTACACGACCTTCTTAAATACATTCTTAACGATCGCATTAACTTATTAATTTTCTAATACATTGTATGGAATTTAAGATTTAGAAAATTGATGTAATTAAATAATATCCAATATTTCGCAGTTTTTATATATTTTTCTACATTTACTGACCACTTTCAGAATTTGTGATTCCATCTTCGGAGTTTTTCACCTCTTAATGAGTGCACATAGAGCTGCCAAGGCAGGGGCACTCATTACAAGGTGACTGAGCTCCGAAGATGGAATCATTGAATGTATACAAAGAAGAATTAGAAAATTAAATTTTCTATCCGTGTTTAATAATAATTTACCAGAATACTATTTATATGATGACATGAATTATTTTCTTTTAAACCCTCTTCTAATAAATATCCTAATCCTAAAAAACTCGAGTGCCATTTCTATAATTAAAATAGGTACTTCAACTCTGTTAGTGACATCGTTGGATTGTTGCTTTTTGCATTTGTTGTGTTCCAAAAACTACTTGGAACAACTAATTAACGAAGAATATTGCGCCTTACTACACTTAAAAGCCCGGCTCTAATCGGAAAATTTGAGCGGTTAACGAACTTATCCAACAGTTCGCGAAAAGAAGCTTAAATTTCAAATTTAGAATTTGGTTTATTTTTTATTTTTAAAATTTCGTATGCTATAATAAGTTTTGTGCGGACTATAACGTAATCTATGGCTGAAGATTTAAATATATTTTTATTTTAACAGCCTGATTTCCTCACAGGAAGTCGGTTGAAAATCAAAGTAAGATAAAATACACTTTACAGTCATGAGATCATCTTTTATTCCTCAACTAGATGTTATTAATGCTTATAACTTATAATTTAATGATTAAATCACAATATTTGAAATTAATTTATATTTATCATAACTTATGATAAAATTGAGTGGCGAACACGTTTTGGTATTTTAGACAGTTTTGAGAGTTTGTGATTCGATTGCTGCTCGCAATCGAGAAGAAATGGATGTTTATTGGCTAAATTCATGGTCACTAACCTCTTTGGATTGGTTCTGCGAGAATTCAAAGTAGAGCGACGTCCTGCCGGAGGGTGTAGCACGTACTGACGTCAAGTCGCCCATGCACCGCCTATATAGCCAGCGATTTTCAACGCTCTGCTTCACCCCCTAACCATCAGGGGGCAGATCTGTCGGCCACCCAGCACATTTAATTACCAGTACCAACAATCCATAAAAATGCAGATAGCCTCCTTCTAATGAGCAGCTTCCAGACGGCAGCCTCCAGAGGTCGCTCCGTGCACCAGCTCACGGGCACACTTCAGAGGCCAGTCCCTGCTTCAGCTAAGAGGCAGAGTCCAGTGGTCAATAGTTCCACCAGCTGAAGGGCAGACTCCATAGGTCAGTTCCTACTTCAGCTGACAAGGAGACTCCAGACGCCTATTCCAGCTTTAGTTTCAGGGCAGATTCCAGAGGTCAATACATCCACGAGCTGACAGGCAGGCTCCAGACTCTGGCGAGCTGACTCTAGAGGTCGCTCTCTGCACCATTTGGCGGGCTGACTCTAGAGGTCTTTTTCTGCTCCATATGGTGGGCAAACTCCAGAAGTCAGTCCTTGCGCCACCTGACGAGGAGACTCCAGAGGTCAGTCCCGGTGCAAGCTGACGAGGAGACTCCAGTTCCAACTTCAGCTGAAGGGCAGACTCCAGTGATCAATATTTGCATCATTTGGCGGGCTAACTCTAAAGGTCAGTCCCTGCACCAGCTGACGAGGAGACTCCAGTTCCAACTTCAGCTGAAGGGCAGACTCCAGAGGTAAATGCTTGCACCATTTTGGCGGGCAGACTCCAGAAGTCAGTCCTTGCGCCAGCTTACGAGGAGACTACAGTTCTAATTTCAGCTGAAGGGCAGACTCCAGTGATCAATATTTGCATCATTTGGCGGGCTAACTCTAAAGGTCAGTCCCTGCGTCAGCTGAGGGGAAGATTCCAGAGGTCAGTCCCTGCTTCAGCTGATGAGTTTGTCTCACAGTCACGTTTTGGCCAGAAAAAGAAACAAAAAATTTGTCACACAGGAGCAGTGAAAATTAAGATTTTGATGAAAAAAAAATGGTCATAAAGAAAAGTAAATAACTAACTTAGTATAAAAAAAATTTTAAAAAGTAAACTACGAAGGGAAAAAATGAAATCCTCTTACTTAATTCTTCATTCCGAAAATACCTAATACCTTCCCTTTAAAACGCCCTTTTTAAAATCTAAAACATGTAAGAAAACTATATTTTCCAACTATTACATTCCACAATCAAATTTCATTACTCTAGCAGCAACAAAGTTATTGTCGATTATTCAATTGGCACTGTCTTATCCCCCTCTCCTTTCTTCCTTTTTGGTTTCAAGCAAAAAATATTCTTTGAATGGCTTAGCAATTAGGCAATTCGGAATTTGACTTAAATATTTTAATAGTTGGGGCCTACGAAACGTTAGAAGCTACAATCTTAAATAGCTTTCTTCTTTTGTGTTTTCATGAAATATGTTATAAAATATAAATAATTTTTACTAATATTTTAGTACAGATTTTTCTTAGTACTGAACGAAAATGTTAAGATTTAGTATTTATATAGCAGAGGTCTTTCTCGAAATCCTATCCACACATACCCATACATATTTATCGTATTTCTATAGATATTTATTGTATTTACATACACATATACATATATTGATTTAGTGGTATGAATTTCGGTTTCAGTTGGGTAGAACCGGAGAAAAAATTAATTTATAAAAATCTGTCATGAGTACAACCTCAATAGCTAGAATAGAGTTTGCGAATACAAAACTTTTAAATATCTTCCTTATCATGAGTTTATTGTTTAATTTCCATTAAAAAAAAATTCCAAAAATTTAATTTACGCCTATTATTATTTTTGTTTTTTGCTAATTTTTTTAGACTCTAATAATAATGAATAAAATAAAAATTCTTCAATTAGTTCCTATATTAAATCCATTCTCACTAGAACGATTTCATTCAATATATAAACATTTAACCTATAATTTATAATTCTTATTCAAAATTCCTGTATTAAAAAAAATTTGTATTGTAGATTTTTTTAAATGTGTATCTGTAAAGTTCAAGCAAAATAATTACAATTTTTAAATGATCGAAAGTATATATACATTAACAATTAACCCAGTCTTAATTTTCGAAAAAATTTTCATGTTTTAAAACTTATTTACATATTGTTGGCCAGAGTGTATAAAATGTTTAACCTCTGCACGATTAAATTACTATAACTAGGTTAAATCCTGTCGATTTATCTTCTTCTTCTTTTTTTTTTTTTTTCTTTTTTTTTTTATTAATCTAACGCGAATTTTTGTGAAGCAAAATCCTAGAGAGGAGGAATTTTAAAATAAAATTTCGGGCGTCAAGGTTAGAACACTGGGTTTGAAAAAATGAAAAATAAAACATACAAACTTCTTGATTATCTTTGATTGATCTTATTGACATCCCAAAAATGGATAACAGTTTCGTCATCATCTGCACTCAGGAATATTTAATATGTCATATTGAGGACATGGCAGACCACTAATTATGGCTTAAGGCTCCTGAGATAAATGATTGATGTCCAATATTTAAGGTGGCCCACTTTGGTTAATGCGAAAAAATAGTGCAAAGATTTGAGTTTCTAAATTTGTTTTTAATTCTGAAAAAAAAAATGCCATTCAACATATTGAAGATCAAAATTAAATATAAAACATATATCTTGATTAAGAAAGAGCTAAGATTGATAATTTAGTAAAGTTTTTTTAAAGAACATCATCCATTTTCTTTTTCTAATGGAAACCAACCATTTTTATGATTTTACTCCAATCATGTAACATAAACTTAAAATTATGAATTTAAAAATATTTACTTTATAAATATTAATTTTATTGTAGTTTTTAATCCCACGTAAATTTTACAATTTTTAGTTCGAGGGAACATAATAAAAAATCCAACTGTCCAAGGCAGGGCACGAACCTGGATTTCCTGCTATCCGGGCCAGCGCGTTATCCAATTACGCTACCGGGAGAGACAGATAACTTATTAAATTCCCAACACACTAGAGCCTAACCCATGAGAAAGACGAATACACCGTCTTATGCTCGAAGGAGCTGACATTGTCAAGCTATTTATCGACTCTCGTTATTTACTTTTTATTTTTCATTTATAAATATTAAATTTTTATGGTTTTTAATCCCACGTAAATTTAAATCAATTAATGCAAGGGAATAGAATAAAAAATCTAACATGTTCGAGTCAGGGCTGGGACAGTTAGATTTTTTATTCTATTTCCTTATATTAATTGATAAAAAAAATTTACATTTTTCCATAATTTTTCCCTTACTATACAACTCTTCTTCTCATCAATTTTTATTACTCTTTTTAATTATTATTACTTTCTAATGATTTATTAAATGGTTCGTGCTGAAGATCGAAAAAGGAAGCCGAGCCTCTCACCTCCAAACTTGCTCAGTCATTGATCTGTCAATATTTAAAATTTCTTTATTCTAAAATTTCTTTGAAATGAAGTCAATTTCTGTTGTATCAAGGACAAATGGGGAGTAGTTTACATAAATCAATATTTCTGGAATTCACGCTTTATTTATATTTCTTATTCGAAATTTCAACAGTAAAAAGATCTGAAATGTAGGAGCTGAATTCAATATATTTCCACTGACTTCATTTATAAAAGGCAAAGATATATAGCTAATTTAATATTAATAGCCTTTATTTTAATACTTAATGTCTTAAATTTAATATTTAATATCCAGAGGTCAGTCCCTGCTTCA
>KZ807160.1:197457-212521 GCA_000696205.2 Oncopeltus fasciatus
TATATATATATATATATATATATATATATATATATATATATATATATATATATATATATATATATATATATATATATATATATATATATATATATATATATATATATATATATATATATATATATATATATATATATATATATATATATATATATATATATATATATATATATATATATATATATATATATATATATATATATATATATATATATATATATATATATATATATATATATATATATATATATATATATATATATATATATATATATATATATATATATATATATATATATATATATATATATATATATATATATATATATATATATATATATATATATATATATATATATATATATATATATATATATATATATATATATATATATATATATATATATATATATATATATATATATATATATATATATATATATATATATATATATATATATATATATATATATATATATATATATATATATATATATATATATATATATATATATATATATATATATATATATATATATATATATATATATATATATATATATATATATATATATATATATATATATATATATATATATATATATATATATATATATATATATATATATATATATATATATATACATATTGTTACGGGCTACGGGTCACTAACAATTAAAAACAATGAGATCTATTAAACTTAATTTATTGGAAAAAATAATTACACCTACTGTAACACTGCCCTCAATAACTAACAAATAAATACATAAAAAATAGAAATTACTTACAACTAAAAAATTAATTAACCTGTAGAAATAAATGAAATATGCTTATTTATAGAGGCCCATTGTTAAGACAACTTGTCAAGACGTTGTTAAGAAGACTAGTTAATCACTGTTAACGTCACTTCAAAGACCAAAACCAGCCCGAAGCTCAGAAAACTGCGTTTATAACTTCGTGGAAGGGACGAAATGAGGCTAGAAGATTCTCTTCAGGATTTCTCAGTTCCTGCTACATTTCCCAGACAGAGGACACATCTGGCATCTTTCAATTGGCCTCTTTCCTCACAGGTCTGGTCCTCACACCAACTACTTCCCTAATATATATATTACCTGTATATATAGTGCTTAATTTTATTGCTTACAAGTATTAAAATAAAGCAAGTATAGTACTCGCTTCGGCGGTACATATACTAAAAGTATTACAGTTATGCATGTATAATTAATTCAACTGCCTGCAAATACTCCTAGACGTGAGGATCATTAAGGGTCTAAATTAAATTCACTTTTATTTTATCAAAATAATCCACGTTGGAATTTTATATCTTACTGAGTAGAGACATAAATGAGAATATTTAAATCCACTGCCGTGCATTCTGGGTTTTTTAATTATTTTCTTTTTTTGTCGTGTATATAAATATTTATGAAGTATTAACAAATAGAGAGTAAAACAAAATTATATAGAATAATTTTATGCTTTATATACAGAGCTAATTAAATATATTCTTTAATGTTAGTGTTATTGTTATTTTGTCAAATTATAGTTGTTCTAGGCATACTAATTATTTAATGTATAACCAAAAAGAGAAAGAAAAGAGGAAAAAGTATTGTTGTATTAAAATAAATAGTTTATTTTGCACAGAATAGTTATAGGAGTATTAAAAAGCACACCAATTTCATTTCTGTCAGTTTTGTGATATTTTATCAGTTATGAGTTGTANTAGAGAAATTATATGTGTATTTCGTATAATGTGAATAGACAATTTTCTTTTGTTAATTCATAGCTAAATACTAAATATTGTATTCCCTTCTATTCATTGACTATTCAAAACTTTTAGCAGATTTTTCCCAATTTATCAGTTAAAAGTTGTACTCTGAACTTTGAAATAAGCCTTCTTAACTTAAGATCTGGGGATGATTTGGGAAGAGGCGAGAATAAATCCATTTGCTCTGAGTCTTATGATATCCCGAGGGCGTAATGAGAGGTGATGTTGAGATAGCACAGAGAAGGCGTATTACGAAGAGCCAGAACTCACGCGATTATCACTCAAGTAATTAATGTAATACCTCTGTAGGCTGAATTAGATCCACCAGCAGTAGCAGTAATCATATGGAACTCTGACGAGATGGACATGTTTTCCTGGGGGACTCCTTGTAATGGCTTTGTAACGACTTCATGGGATGTGTCAGCATGATGTCGCCCGAATGTCACAGAGCATATTGGCTACGTGTCATGGGGGGCTCGGTCTGTACAGCCAACAGCCACCCTCCAACGCGGAGGTAGGAAGCGCAGAGTACCTCTTAGAAGTCAGCATATGTACTTCCCTTTTTTTTTTTTTTTTTTTTTTTTTTTTTTTTTTTTTTTTTTTTTTTTTTTTTTTTTTTTTTTTTTTTTNAGAGATCCCCGAAAATTTTACTAATGGTGATTTTTTCTTTTGGTGTGTTCTATTCTCCTCCTCCATCTCGTCAAAAATATATGTATATAAAAAAAGCTTTATGCCACAATGTAACACATCTTCCAGATAATTAAGTCACTTGTTACAGTTCTTCAATAACTATTTGAAGTTCTATTCAGTGTGAAACACAAGAATTTTTTTTTTTTTTTTTTTTTTTTTTTGAAAATATTTTCTACATCAAAAATATTAAAAAATTATAAACATTTCTACTAACATTATATAAAAAGGTTTTCGTAATTCAACAATGATAAATAATGATCAATTTTATAATATAAGATTCCCCTCCTCCTGTTAACTCTTAGACTACTTTCAGCCAGTTATGAATTTTTCTTACAGTTTACAAAGAAAAAAAATTGCATCTTTCATTAAAAAATGGTAAATATATAAAATAGAATAGCGGACCCGAAGGATGTTATTCTGCCCGTACATTGGATACAACTAACATGGCATTGCAGAGCCTCTATTCGTTTAGGTTCGAGAGTAAGTAAGTGGTTCCAGAGTCTATTTTAATGCATCAATTATAATTGGAAATAAGTTAATCCTTGAAAATCCAGTGCATTCAAAATGTCAAATGTACGATCCTTGAATCCGAATTTTGAATTCCTCAATTATTCATTTGAAGCATGAAATTATATCCTTGGGGATCATGAAAAATTCATGAAAATGATAAAAATTCGCTCATGAAAGGAACGTAAAATAACATGATTTCATTGCTGGAGATATTTTAAAGCTGTTAGTGGAAAATGGCAACGGTATGCTCCGTAATTTAGCAAGTGTTATGGAAAAAGTTATAACTAATAATAGGTACAACATTTAATTGTTTTGTATTTATGTTCTATAATTTTTTTTTTTTTTTTTTAAAGAGATGCACAATTACTCGGTTTTTTTTTTCATTTAAATCCATCATTCATGAAAAAATAAAAATCTGCATAGACTATACAGGTCCTTTACGACGGTACGATGAGTGAGGGGAGAGAGAGAGAGAGAGAGAGAGAGAGAGAGAGAGAGAGAGAGAAGAAATTTATTACGACGTTTGAACCTTTTATCCTTCTCTTTCTTCTTGAAGAGTTTATACCATGCCTGAAGATATCTTACCTTTTCTAGCTTTTATGATTAAATAAGTATGTGATTGATATCACGCAAAGGGCAGCGGATATGAAAAGAGAGATCCTACAAGACACCCTGGTCTCGAGTAAGAGTGGGATGGATATCAGGCAAAGGGAAATGGATATGTAATGAGAGTTCCTACAAGACACCCAGGTCGAGAGTGAGAGTGGGATGAATATCACGTGAAATACAATAGCCTATAGGAAAGTGATCTTGCAAGACACCCCGGTCTAGGACAACAGTTGATATGGATATCACGTAAAAGGCAATGGATATCAAAAGAAAGATTCTACAAGGAAACCTGGTCTAAAGGAGAAGTGGGAATGGAGATCATGAAAAATACGATAGATTTTAGGAAAAAGATCCTTTCTGGTATCCTGGTCGAGATCAGAAATGGGGGTGGATGTCACGGAAAAGGCCATGGATGTGAAGAGCCCCCAATCCAATAAGACACCCCGATCTAGAGAAGGACTGGGTGTAGCAGCCATTCAGAGATAGGCCGGACACAACACCCTGTCTAGAACTGCAAGGCTGTGAGGGGTGCAGGGAGTATCTCGCTGGAATTAGCACTGTCGGCCAGCGAGGTACAACAAGCAGAGCGGGAAGAGGGCCTTAATGACGGGCTCCGACTAACCGTTGCAATTAGCGAACCTCTATGAGCTTTCTCCGTGCTGAAGGCAGACCTGTACCATCTGCTCTCGTGGGTGTGCTATCGCTTATGCACCATCGGAAAGATTCTTCCCAGCTTACACTCTCCCTATATATATAATTGTGTCCTTAACTATATAAAATAAGTTAATAAATATTAAGATTATAAATAATCTAAAGGGTTATTATGACTACCAATGAATATAGAACTATCATACCTTCTATTATCCGTCTTCATTGGTTTCTGCTCGCCGGCAGTTGAATAAAGACAGTGACAGTGAACACATGTATTCGGCCAAGAAGATGGACAATGTCCGAAAGCGCTCGCCAACAGAAGATGGTTTGCAGAAACCAATGAAGACGGATAATAGAAGGTATTAAGATTATAGTTTAAATAATGTTTTACAACCATTGGTATTTCATGTTTTACTACAGCCTTCGTAGTATTCCTATTTGCAATTAATTGACAAAGAGTTCTTGCAGTAGACATTTATGGTTACTTTTTGGGCCTTGGATAATTTATTCTCTTTCTATCAAATTAATTGTGGCCTAGGAAGGTTTCACTTCCTTTTATTAGTTGTTACTAGTAGACTGACGAATCCCATCTTTGTCAGTCCTTTGCCAGTGCTGAGGGCAACGCTTCTGCAATGCTAGGACTCTTTCAGATCGCAGTCTTACAAGACAAATAGTAACGATCCTTTGTAGAAGACCAGATGGAGAGGGTCAAGATCTCTTCGGCAAAAAGGTCAGTGCTCAAACCAATACCTCAATCACTCCTTAAGAATTTGTAATTACTTTTATGTTTTATAATTTAAAATTTTAATTATATACAAAAAAAAAATTTCATAATTGACTACATTTTTATAACGGTGATGAAGGCCAAGTTCCATAATTACTTATAAAATGTTTATCTTATCAATGCAGTGATATACAACGTTATTCAGCAATGAATAATTATAAATTGTTATCACTATTAGCTATTGTCTTTTCTTCGCACCTACTTTGATCAGAAACCCTCTTCCATTTTATTAGTCAATAAAATTAATATTAAGAGAGATTGACTAAGAGATAGTTTCAAAACACTTTCATTTTATCCATATTTCTGTCTCTTTATCTCTCTAATGAAAAAAAATGAATTCAGAATACCAAAAAACCTAAATAAATTACAATATCTTATTTGACATTTTTTTAAGATCATAAACACAATACTTAAACAGTGTAAGCTCGAAAATTAAATTCATGATTTTCATGAATTTTTTTCTTTTACAAAATATTTTTATTGTTTAAAGTTAAAGCTAACGAGATCCAAAATTCCATTACCAAAATTCAAAAATATCTCTTACGGTTAGTTTCAGAATCCAAAGAATAAAATTATGAACCTCGTAGCACTCAACTGATAAATTAAGATATTTTTTCCAAGTTTGGTTGTTTGAAAAATCTAATGTTAAAATTTTTGACTTCAGGTAAATCCCTACTCTTATTTCTTCAATTATTTAATTTAATTTTTATTAATTAATTACTTTAATTTTTAGTATGACTTGTTATATTATTCAAGTACTGTCTTGAGTTCAGTTGTATTTAAGTAAATTGTGCTACTAATTCATGCCAAGAAATATTTATGATGTGGCTTAGGAATTCAGTTAATGACCAAGTAGTCCGATTTTGCACATTCAAACTTTTCTTTGAATACCACATTTAATGATCCGATGCGTTAATAGTATTTTTTAACAATAATGCGGTTATACACACAGCTAAACACAAGTTCATTTATGCTTAAACACTTTCGCTTAAGCAATTGAACACACATATAAGCATATTTTTAATTTCTGTTTCAATCTGATGTTCAATAATAATCTCATCCTGAATTTAGAAAATTGTTATGCACATTCTTATACAAGTTGTTATTATAATTAAGTATTCCAACTTGGTTTTAAGTTTTAATTAATTTATTAAACTTTTTTCAGGAGAGTTAGGATTATTGCCAGACTTCTAGCTACAAACTAGCTTAATTTATATATTTCTACTCACGAGAACTGTCTCTAAAATACAAACCATTTGATTATATTTTCTCTGGATCCTCTCTGCACTCTGGAGTTCCATCTTCCTTCGGAAGTGTGTCGGGTGATTAGGTCATTCAAAACCTGATTCATGATAATCATGTCATAGAGTTTTTCATGCTTACTTGCATTTGTCCTCAAGGATAGTGAGTAAAACCAAAAATAAATTATTTAGACAACTCTAAGGTTTTGTGTCAGTTGTACTAAATCGAAAAATATATAAAAGTTACTCCCTAATGTAAATATTTTTAAACGTATAGGCTAGTTTAATCGTCTCCAAGGATAATTCAGAAAAATCAATTTTATAATAGCCAAATCAAATAGTAAAAAATTGTCACAAATGTTTATATTTGATAATTTATACATTAAAGACAAAATAAGTGCATCAAATGGAGGATTTAAATATTAAAATTGTATTTAAATTAATGGTCTGATATCACATAAATATTAATTGTTTGGTTACATTTTAGGAATGAATGAATGAGCTGAAACGTCTTGTGGTGAATTTGATATAATGAAAAAGAAATATATANTATTTCACATCTAATTTATAACCTTTCATCTTATAAGAAACATTCTGAAGACCGGGAGTCTATTATAAAAATATATAAATGATATTGGTTTTTATTATGATTCTAGTACTCAAGTTCTTAATCATCTATTTTAATTTAAAATTTCCCTTTAAAAATAAGGCAGTCTGTATGGTTTCCAAAAATAACGAAAACTTATGTTTAGAAGTATATTTTTTCGTTTAAGATTACACTTGTCAACATACCTCCTTTCATAAATATGTAATATTATTTCAGAAGGTCTCGAGGTTTAATTTCTTGCAAAATAAAATTATGTCTTTTTTTTTTTTAATGAGAATATAACAGTGAATTAAGCTGTTTTGTTTTATACTTCTGGTAATACAAATATGAAATCAATAAGGTTCATTTTGTTCTATTAAAGCATCTATAAAACAAATATACTATTTATAATCATATCCTGCAACAGGTTGTACTTTGTTTTTTTTAAGATTTTCTATTTCCTTCTGACAAGACCGTGACTAATGACAGAATTGTTGATATGAATTGTATTATATAAATAAAGTAATTTAAATATAAGTCGACTAAGACTAACAACATTTATTCTCAAGTATCAAAAACCCATCATCTTATCTATAATTAAATTCAAATAATCTATTCAAAATTATTCTTAAATATAATTAGACACTGATTTATGTTATCTTCTTGCGCTCATTAATTCCAGCATATAAAGTGAAGCTCACTCTGTATTGCATATTTATACTGATCCAGTTTCATATTGAGATAAGATATCAGGGCTTGTTTGAGCACTCTCTCCTCAGACTCCGAAAGCGGGCGAGCCGTCTCGAGGAGCACGTCTTCCTGGGCCGAGGTGATCCGCGCCGAGTCCAGACGTACCCTGCAGGATGGCTGCCCTGCCTGGAGAGCGGTGAACCCGACGCTGAACTGGTTCCTGGGGAGCCTGAACAGCGCCGATGGCTTCCACTCTGAGCCGGGCGACGGTCTGACCGACGCCGCGCCGAACGCCAGGAGTCCGAACCTGAGCTTCAGGTCGTAGGAGGCTTCCTCGCCCGTCCGGTTCAGAGTGGAGTCCCCTCCCAGCTCGAGAGAGTCCAGTCCCAGAAGGAAGCCGTCCGAGAACTCTGTACCATTCGCGTTACCACTGGCCACCTTCACCAGTCCAAAGTCATTGCGGCTATTCAGGGCATTAAGGGTTGCCACCTGCACAGAATAAACCATCAGAAAGAAGTGTATTTTTTTTTTTTTTTTTTTTAGTATAAGCCACCCTTTCAACCACTTAGGGTCATAGAGGGAAGGTAAATAATCTAAAAGGTTAATTTCACTACCAATGAATATACAACTATCATACCTTCTGTTATCCGTCTTCATTGGTTTCTGCAAACCATCTTCTGTTGGCGAGCGCTTTCGGACATTGTTCATCTTCTAGGCCGAATACATGTGTTCACTGTCACTGTCTGTATTCAACTGCCATCGCACGCAAACGCGTGGCCTAGAAGATGGACAATGTCCGAAAGCGCTCGCCAACAGAAGATGGTTTGCAGAAACCAATGAAGACGGATAATAGAAGGTATGATAGTTCATAGAGGGAAGGGCTATCTACAGGTTGCCACCCCACTCTAATAATCCATTATTCAGGGCAAGCTTTTATTTATGGATAAAACTGGCCCGGGCGGGATTTGAACCCCCAGTTCCAGGATTGTGAGACCCGAAAAAATGAACTACCCTAGCAACCCAGAAATATGTTTATTTATACCTAAAACTTTTTTAAAAATTGTTTATAATTATATTATTCATTATACTGGAAGGCTTACCCAGATATTAATGATTACATTCTGAATAATTATTTTAATACTTAATGTCAAATTTCATTACCCCTACATAAAACTTAATTCCGATGTAGAATCAAAATATTCCTAATCGAACTATGGATTCCAGGTAATTCCTCACTTCCTTCTTCAACTTACTATTTTGCTGAATTTCATACAAAATATTTTAGTTTCTGATCAAGCCGACAAAGCTAAAGAATTATTTGTAATTAATTGGGGTCCTAGTTATTTACCAACTCTTCATATAATTGCATATTGTTCATTTATAAAACCATCTTCTTTTGGAATTTTATTTTGTGATTATTATTTCAAAGCTATATTGGGTGTCAAAATTCTCTCTTGGATGTTCCATTACACATTGTTATGTGCAAAAGGGCTAAAGGACAAAATTTATAACACTATTATTTTAAGTAAGTTTTATTTTCTCTAATAGAATCATGTTTTATGCTAGCACCTAACGTTTCTGAAAAGATGTCAGCGTAAGGCAGAATACTAAAACAGCAAAAAAATTAAAAATTAAAAAAAACAAAAACAGGCCTTGTCAGATTGCATGTCTAAAATCATTGGGGTGGTTTACTCCGTTGCAGTGACTACTGGCAGTGCAGTGTTTAGTGACAGTTACTAGTGAGTGCTAATATCTTGAAAACAATTAAGCAAGTTGTTCTTAGGCCTCTTTGTAAATAAACACTTTCCATTTATTTATGTATTTTGTAATTGTAAGTAATTCACTTTTGTTTTTATTATTCTCTAGTAAGTAAGGACAGTAGTTTAATAGTTATCTGTATATATTTGTTATCAGTAGGAATAATTACATATCTTCAAGGTTCAATTGTTAATTACTTAAGGCTTTAGAGTAAACATTATTTAATATAATATATAACTTTAATTTACTCTGGTATTAAATTATCATTGACCCGTAGAATAATAACAATACGCATGTTTTAAAATTAAATTTTCACATGTTATGTTTTATCAGACTTTTGTAATTACATTTTTGTTTTAGAAGTGTAGAGGACAAACGAAGAGCGGCTAAGATGCAGAGTTTTGTGGGATACCGGTGTAGCAGCTGAGGTGAATTAGTAACAGTGATCATTAATCTCTGCTATACTAAAGAAAGATTATAATTGCAATTATGGTGAGATTTCCAAAATAATTGGGATAACCTGTTTAAAAAATAAATAAAATGTGAGCTGATTGGTGTTAATGACCACCAAGGTTGCATTCCGGAAAAAAACAACTGTTAAAATTATTAAATTGTTGTAAAATTGTTATTCATCCTTAGATCAACATGACGTGGCCAAGTATTTAATTTTTTATTTTTTTTTTTATCAATTGATCTCCCACTCTCGCTCACTAATTTTTTCTCGGGGGGGGGGGGGGGGAGAGGCCTTCGCAAAAATTTGTGTACTAATAAAAAATCTAGATTTAACTACGTCATTATGGCATAATAAATCAGGGTTTGGTTTTAGGCACTGAAACTCTAAGGTTTTGACAATAATTCTATAATGCGGTATAAATCTCTATCAAATTAAAGAGTTTTGAAAAAAATTTAAAGAAGTGTATTTTTTTAATATATTAGACGTACATCTTGGAACTCAGACAAAAAGATTACTCCGTAGAGGCAATGTAAACTAAGCGAATTCCTGAGCAATATAGTAAATGAATATTTGTATTTTTTCATGTAAAGTAAATCCCACACGAAATATTTCCAATTTATGAATAATTTTTCATTATATCAATATTTAATGCATTATTTTTTAATAATATTAATTTCAAAATTTGTTATAAAAATGTATTCAATCAATTTTTCGTTTTGCAGTTAAACTCCAAATCAAGCATATTGTAGAGATTATTGTAAATTTATTTAAATAATAAATTTAAATGAGTTGTGTTGTTTTACTGAACTTATAGTCGATTTTGTTCTAAAAATGGTCTTATTTAGTATTAGATTTCAGGTTAACCCCCACTCATAATGCTGGGACCTTGCATCATTTCTGAATAATCTTTATACATTATGTCGGCAGAGGAAGAGGCGAAGGATATAGAGAGATGGAGTGAGTGGTAGAGATAGGAATAGGGGGGAGAGATTGAAAGAGGGATAGAAAGAAGAAGGAGAAAAAGAGTGAGGTAGAGAAAGGGAGGGATAAGGATGGAGATAGGGAGAGAGAGAAATTAATAAAGAAAGTGAGAGTGAGATATTTCTAAATATTTTATAAATAGCGAATTTCATCAGTACAAAATAAAAGTTTCACTTACCCAAAGGTTTCAATGCACTTCTGAATATGTTACTGTACATTAATAAAGGTATGATTCCTCCCCTCCCTCTGCGGATTGCCCCACTCTTTTTTTTTTTTCAATGCACATTAATCCACTTGAATTTCATATTTAAATTGATCATATATTAAATTCTGCTTCATTAATATTATTTCAGTTTAAAATATATAACATTTGTGGCAAAGTTGTGGCGAAAACACGGACGAGATGTAATGCACTGCGATCTGTTGGCGATTCATTGAACTACCATTACACTTCAAGTTATGAGTCCTTCCACTTGTGGCGCAACAAACAATACACGAACCAATCTATTTCATAATATTCTGTGAAAATTTTTGAATTCGGTTATGAAACCGCCATTTCACTTTAGCGTAAGTTCCTATAAAATGTTAAAAATATAGCACATAATTCAATCATGAATTATATATATTAAGGAACTTAACTTTTTCCGCTAAAAAAAAAAATTAAGTATTCCTACACAGCTTCAATTTCAAATTTTTTTTTTACTCCATATAACCACCTTATTCTAAGCACCCAAGACACTAGATAGGCTTTTATTTCTAGATAGAAAACTGTTTAGAATGGGACTAGAATGATCAGAGCCGTACTGAGGTTATTGAAATTAATGTGATGATGATATGAATATAACCTCATTATTATGTCAATATCTGTAATGGAATTTAAATTTTAACTGCTCTGTAGCCAAAAAAAATCCACTTTGTATGTCTCTTTTAATGAACCTCTTTGTCTGCTATGATTGAAATATATATCTTAATTTACTATTTTATGAAAATTATAATTTTTTATCTGTAAACAATTTTTTTTTGCAATACACCTCCTTTATGGAAATACTAAATCTGAAACTAACCAACTACTAACTGACTAACTAAATATTTGTTGAAAAAATATATATTTTCAGTATAAATATTTTCTGAAGTACTTCCTATACCAAATAAGGATTATATTTTCGAATTCAATGTGACCGACTAACTGAGCAGCCTGTACTTTCATAAAAGCAATGAGACACTCACACATCCACCTACAGACATGAAGTCCGTTAACCAAGCGAATTCCAAAAATATCGTAAATTTAATTTTAATTTGTATATTATAACTTTCCAAGCCGTGTAAACCCCATTTATAATGAATATATATCCTAATAATACAAAGAACAAATGATATAACGACACGCAGAAACTACTAAAAGAAGCAGATTTGCCATGTTTCAATTAAGGCGGATATGAAGAGAATAAATTACTCAAATAAACCTAAAAACCGAAAATAAGAACAATTTTGAAAACAGTGTCTAAATATGAAATCAAGCTTTTATATTTCGAAAGAATATTCCAATCAACACTCAAAATTTATATTTTTAAATATTCTCCTTAGTATAAGTTTCATAACCTCATCAATTTAAAAGAAAACCTCTCTCTCACTTAAAAGAGACTTATTTAAGGGTTGCTGATCGAACGAAAGATAAACCGTAATACAAAGAAAGATATAGATTGAGAAAATAGAGCATTTTTTTATCTATCCACAATCTTGACTACATTTTTTTAAATTTATTGATTTTATTAAAAGTTTTTATAGTTTGACCATTGGTTTTGATATCTCAACATTTTGAGCTGATCAACATCAGGTTTATTGATATTACCTCATTCTCCGTCTTATAATATAAAATTCTTCATTTAATCAGGCTTTAATATTTCTTTTCCATACCGGATTTAATGCATTACTAAGAATTTCTACTCGTTAAAAGGCTATAAAAACAAAATGTAATACAAACCTAACAAAACACCAACAAAAATTAAAATTGAATATAACTTATTTAAATTCAACATTAATAAATCACAAATTACTGATGTACCCATTTTAAAAAATTCTATCATTTATCCTATTTGCATAAAAATAAAACAAAAAAGAATATAAATATAATATAATAGAATATAAATATGATACAAATTTTAACATAATAATGCAAATTTTACTTCGAAGGTGAAAATATTTTATGTGACGTGTATAAATACAGGATTTTTAAATAGTCAGCACGCCTCTAGTAGGACAATCGCATGTATAGCGGTAGTAGTTCAAGGGCTTGTCGCTAGGTCACAGCACCTAACTTAATCAAGTCAAGATAAAATGTTTTAAAAGAGGACCTGGGAGAAATTTAGATATTTAGAGAAGAAAATGAAATATTATTATCAATAAGTACATTTTATTTTTACAGTTATAGCTGTATTTAATTTATTTTATGTATTGTATATTTATTTTTTACGTACGCTTTCAACTCGTTTCATATTCTCGGCAACGAGTGAAGTTAGTTCGATCATCTGTCGCAAGATAGTAGCACCTACAGGTTTTAGAACTCAGCCAATTGAGAATTCTTTTTAATTAAACTTAATTAATAATTATACTTAATATTTGGTTTTTACATTTAACCCTATTATTCATGTTCAAAACATGTTTTTTTTGTTGAGTACATATATTCGTGGACAATACCACCTCTCACACATAACTATTTTAATTAATGACATCAGAAATATTCCAGAAATAAGCTTCAATTCAACATAATTTTGAATTTATTTCCAAACAAGACAAGACCGTTCAATTATTATGACTTTTTTTTTGTATCTAAAAGGTAGGATCGAAAAAATATTAAAAAATTACTCAAAAAACATTGAGAAAAAACTCGATGGCTACATTCCTTCAGCATGCGCAAAGTATAATGATCCATTACAACCTATTAGTTTTTAAATAACTCTGGCACATTTTAAATAACTGGCCACTATTTATTTTCTTAACATTGACTGTGTGACAGATCGTTTAACAATTATATTCTAAACTGTATGTGCACAATAATTTTTTCAATATAAATAATTTAAAAATAAACTTTTCTGAAAATTTTTTTTCCCTCTACCCCCCCCCCNATTATTTCTCCTTTACAAATGTTCCATTAAAAATGTTCCATTTAATTTTTTGTCAATTAAGTTTCGAATCAGTGCTGTAAGGATGGTATATAATTTGAAATATGAAAATGGCATTGACTGATACAACCATATTTGAGTCAAGTTTAATGAGAAATTTTCTTAATCTCTCAAGTTTCATTAAAAAAAAAAAAATATCAGTCTAGTTACTTCAATTATAACTAAGTACTTAAACATGCAATTTTTTTTTACCCTTGAAATTTTGTGAACAGTCTGAGACAGATAAACTTTAATGAATTATTTTTTCACCCAAAACTATATGTATATGGTGAAAAACTACAATTTTTATCAAAGCCATTTTTCCACTTGATAGTTCATACAGTGCAGTTTTTATACATATTTATCCTGCTAAGAAATTTTATTGTCAAAATCAATACAGAATTAATTGTTGTTAAATATATGTTATGATGTTAATACAATTTAATTAGCACTATTTAATTAGGAATTAGTTTCATTTTTCATGATCTCTGGAATTAAATTATAATTACTTTTGCTTAAAATATTACTATTATTGTGATTATTTTTGGTGTCTAGTAAATAGAATTGTTGAAAGTATCCAAAAAATGTTTAATTTAACAACCTCAATGCCTATATCCCTTCGGAATTCGCCAGAATCTCTTAACTGCGCTTTAATCAAACAATTTTGGCCCGTTAAATTATTGTTTACATTTATTTTATAGTAACATTTTATTTTCTACAATTTATGCTAAAAAAAAATGTCCACGAAAGCTAACATTAACGGGCATAATTGTTTTATTCACGAATTTTAAAGAGAGTATCAAATAACGAAGAGTTCAGGAAACAAATTTCTTCTAAAATATGTTTCATATTATGTTTGAAAGTTTTTAATTTATTTAAAAAAAGCAAGGGATTATTGTTATAATGACCACTCTTGTAATGATTACCGAATCTTCAGTTTATTTTTTTAATCAGCAATCGTAAGCATTAAAATTCTTAAGATTTAAGTCATTTAAAAATAATTAATTAAATAAATATGAATACAATAAGGTAAAACATACAGCCGAAAAGAGAGTGGTAGGGGGAAGTACTCAACATTCCTAATTCTCTCTAAAATATTTTCCTTGATGACTTTTGTTAAAATATTGGCAAATTTAACTGATAGTAAATAATATTTATTAATCTTTAGGTTTTATCTTTTTTTATAT
>KZ807160.1:218054-235221 GCA_000696205.2 Oncopeltus fasciatus
TATATATAAATATTATAAATATGATATTTACGAATTTATTTTCGTCTTCGCGCACCCTCTCTCATCCAATAATTCTGTCTTTTTTATCAGTTTGCTAGAAACAACATTTGAAAATCCAAAGCTTCTTTTTTCGAAAAATGCATTCCCCAGTCCGATGGGAATATGTAAGAATGCCTCAGTAAATTTCTAGCTAGAGATAAAAGAGAAGTGGGCCAAGGATGGCTCCCTGAGGGCACAGTCT
Source organism: Oncopeltus fasciatus (assembly GCA_000696205.2). Lineage (NCBI taxonomy): Eukaryota > Metazoa > Arthropoda > Insecta > Hemiptera > Lygaeidae > Oncopeltus > Oncopeltus fasciatus. Next base: position 218,296 of record KZ807160.1, read on the forward strand.
GCACGTTTGCAATTATGCTGGAAGGATTTCCCAACGTTCAGGCCTTTTGTGTCTGCCTTCTGTCTAGGTTCCGTCGGCATTCAAACATAGATTAGTCGAATTTACTAGCGGAAAAGAAAGTATTTTTGTACAGAATATATACTGTAAGTTCGACATAATATATGGAGGTATAAGAACAAAAAAAAGACAATCCAAAACAAAGTAGAAAAATACACAATTATACAATTTTCCATGTTTTATTATAGACTTAGGACGAAGATGAGAAGAAATGGTTAATTTTGTCTTGCTAACTAAAAAAGACAGTGAGAGTAGAATGAAATATATCTAAGACTGACTTTAGACTATTCGGGAGAAAGGGGAAGAACAGTCGACTTTTATTCATTCATAATTCCTTTGATGGGGCACCAGACTAGCTCATGGGATCCGTTTCGGCTACTCTATCAAATCCCACCCTGGGCAAGCTTTTTTGTATAAATAAATGCTTGTCCTGAGCCATGGATGCTTAGAATGTGATGACAACCTGTGGACAACCCCTTCCTCAATGACCCTAAGTAGTTGAAAGGGAGGCTAAAGAATATATAATAAATTTTCTAAAAAAATACAGGATTTTTAAATAGTCAGCACGCCTCTAGTAGGACAATCGCATGTATAGCGGTAGTAGTTCAAGGGCTTGTCGCTAGGTCACAGCACCTAACTTAATCAAGTCAAGATAAAATGTTTTAAAAGAGGACCTGGGAGAAATTTAGATATTTAGAGAAGAAAATGAAATATTATTATCAATAAGTACANTGTGTGTGTGTGTGTGTGTGTGTGTGTGTGTGTGTGTGTGTGTGTGTGTGTGTGTGTGTGTGTGTGTGTGTGTGTGTGTGTGTGTGTGTGTGTGTGTGTGTGTGTGTGTGTGTGTGTGTGTGTGTGTGTGTGTGTGTGTGTGTGTGTGTGTGTGTGTGTGTGTGTGTGTGTGTGTGTGTGTGTGTGTGTGTGTGTGTGTGTGTGTGTGTGTGTGTGTGTGTGTGTGTGTGTGTGTGTGTGTGTGTGTGTGTGTGTGTGTGTGTGTGTGTGTGTGTGTGTGTGTGTGTGTGTGTGTGTGTGTGTGTGTGTGTGTGTGTGTGTGTGTGTGTGTGTGTGTGTGTGTGTGTGTGTGTGTGTGTGTGTGTGTGTGTGTGTGTGTGTTTGTATGTGTGTGTGTGTTTTTTTTTAGGGCGTTGCTGGCCCTAAGCAAACATTTGTGTTGTATTATCACACTATTTAAATAGAGCTTTTAACAAAATTTTGCGGCTTTCAAATAAAAATTCATGAAATACCTATCATAAAGTTTTTTCTCAGAATAATTTACATATGGTGTAGATATGGGATCAATGAAAAAAGAAACACATATATTTAAAGCAAATTGGAAATGAAAATTTAATTTCGCCACGCCCCTCCGCCCGCAGACCAAAAATCAAAAATCGGACTTCATAGTGTCACACGCCTGAATATTCTGAGGATTCCCTGAAAATTTCGTCAAAATCGGCCCAGCCGTTTTCAAGTCCATGCGTTACGTACATACACATATCCTATTTCATATAGATAGATTTATGTCCCCCTTAAACGAAACCTAGGAAATCTATTTACTTTATGCCTCTTCTTTATGAAGCACTTTTTTTTTTTAAACACATCTTTGTTTCCAGTTTCTGAGTTAATTTAAATTAAAACGCCACATTCATGCAAGCCAAAATATTTTATAGATAAGCTCGAGTTTTATTTATTTATTTTTATTTTATTTTATTTTATTTTTTTTTTTTTAACGACCAATCAGTAGCTAGGCGATATAGAACAATAGATCTGGCGAGCTTACGAGTTGAGAAACTCCAAGCTTCTGCAACACACAATATCGCGGGAGACACAGTACTTCCGTTCCTGGGCTGCAAGGAAACGAGACGGACAAACAAGCCTACAGACCATCACCTTGGCGCAGCAGATCGAGTGATTACCATTCTCTGGTAATTCGAGGACAATCGGGGAAGTACGACTTCCAGGGTCGTATTTCAGCCACCGATGGGCACGTACGAGGAAGAGCGTTGATAACAGCTCAATTCCGAGAGACGAATGCACGTCGGAGTTCAAATGTAGGTCATAGCCTAACTATCAGGAATTCCAACTAATCTTATCAACACATATTTTAGTATTCAATTGAGTTCCAAACTCAGGATTAATAAAGTCTTTGTTCTTATATAAATACAGTGTTTGTTCTTATACAATTATATATAAATGTGTGTGCATGTACGAGCTGCATACGCTCTTAGCGACCGCAATCTATAAAATAAGGAAAACAAATGTATTTTAATATCCACATTTAATAAATATTATCAGCCGACATTTTGGTTTACATTTTGGAAGCCATCTTCAGGGCTATAATGAATTGACAAATTCTCCAGAATAAAAAACTTTGTTATTATAATATTTTCATAAAAATGTTCTGCAATATAATTTTTAAAAAATTACATTCCACATATATTATGTTTTATAAGTAAGTCTTATCTTTATCCTGCATTGGGTCACATTAAATCATAATAATTAAATATAGACTTAATGTGACAAAAGTGGCACAAATGTGGCAATAGTAGGCTGGAAATATGATTTAGGTAAAATATTTAGTTATTAAAGATATTTAGGGGAGAGAAACTCAAAGAATTGGTAAAATGTGCATCGATTCAACCCAATTGACGTAAAATATGTGGTTTACTCAAATTCAGAGTTGAACTTCTATATTGTAACTATTTTTCATATATATATANATATATATAGATGGCGTTATATGATGATGCAAATTATGCAACATCATAAAACTCCTAATCTTACTACATGTACATTAACCATTATATATTTATATAATTTCCCCACACATATTTTAACCATATTCCTGTGAATAAGTTCCTATAGCTTTTCTTCAGTGGGGTATTTTTCTCTTCGAAACTATTTATAATAAAAATATTCACAAAGATTCTGAGAAGAAATTCAATAAATCCTCTATTCCCCTTTAGGGAATTAGTGTACGCCTCCAGATAGTATCTGAAATTCGAGATTCTGTTTCTTCATTTGAAAGGAGGAATCGCACACACACACACACACACACACACACACACACACACACACACACACACACACACACACACACACACACACACACACACACACACACACACACACACACACACACACACACACACACACACACACACACACACACACACACACACACACACACACACACACACACACACACACACACACACACACACACACACACACACACACACACACACACACACACACACACACACACACACACACACACACACACACACACACACACACACACACACACACACACACACACACACACACACACACACACACACACACACACACACACACACACACACACACACACACACACACACACACACACACACACACACACACACACACACACACACACACACACACACACACACACACACACACACACACACACACACACACACACACACACACACACACACACACACACACACACACACACACACACACACACACACACACACACACACACACACACACACACACACACACACACACACACACACACACACACACACACACACACACACACACACACACACACACACACACACACACACACACACACACACACACACACACACACACACACACACACACACACACACACACACACACACACACACACACACACACACACACACACACACACACACACACACACACACACACACACACACACACACACACACACACACACACACACACACACACACACACACACANAAGCGCTGGAATTTATTTGTAAAATTAATGTTTTAGAAGAAATATATATTTTACGTTTATGTAGTATTTGAAGAGCCTCTTACATTGTCCAAAATTACCTTGCTGAATTCAGGTATTGTTTATATTTTGAATTTCATTATAATCAATGAAACATAGAAAAGTTTTAAAATATCGTTGTATACCTACGTTTTTATAGAAAATCAACATTAAAACAGAAATATTTAATAAAAGCATGAGCTTAAAATTTCTCATTATAGACAGTATACTTTTAAATCATTCAATATACAAAATAAATTTTAAAATATTTATTTAAACATTATATATTTATAGTGAAGGTAAATATTATAATGTTTAAAAAATATAACAATGTTAAATGTAAGGAATATGTATGCTATACCACAAATTTTGCTACATCATATAAATCCTCATCTTACTCTTCTTATCGACAAAATATCATATGTCACAGCATTGAACAGATACAGGACGCTTGAAAAAATAGTACCTGCTCTTCAAGCCATTGATTGATGACCTCCGAGTTCGCGAAATGGACCAGAAGGCTGAGGACGATAGCTGTAAGCCTCTCCATGATAGACTGGGGACCCTGTCGGCCCCCACCTAGCGAAACTGTCCCCACCACCCAAGAAAAACTCTAGTATACCCTTGATCTTCCTGTATCTGGTATTTGTGTCATTGATGAGTTCTGAAGAGGAGAAACAGCAGGCTCAACATGGTACCATGGTCTTGTTCTCTTAGCTAGCGAAACTGTCCCCTCCACCCAACAAAAACTCTAGTATACCCTTGATCTTCCCGTATCTGGTATTTGTGTCATTGATGAGTTCTGAAGAGAAGAAACAGCAGGCTCAACACGGTGCCATGGTCTTGTTCTCTTAGCTAGCGAAACTGTCCCCACCACCCAAGAAAAACTCTAGTATACCCTTGATCTTCCCGTATCTGGTATTTGTGTCATTGATGAGTTCTGAAGAGGAGAAATAGAAGGCTCAACATGGTATATGAGTCATTGATGAGTTTTAGAGAGGAGAAACAGCAGACTGAACATGGTACCATGGTCTTCTTCTCTTAGCTAGCGAAACTGTCCTCTCCACACAACAAAACCTATATTATACCCTTGATCTTCCCGTATCTGGTATTTGTGTAATTGATGAGTTCTGAAGAGGAGAAACAGCAGGCTCAACATGGTACCATGGTCTTGTTCTCTTAGCTAGCGAAACTGTCCCCTCCACACAACAAAAACTCTAGTATACCCTAGATCTTCCCGTATCTGGTATTTGTGTCATTGATGAGTTCTGAAAACGAGATTCAGTAGGCTCAACATGATTCTATGGATCTTGTCCTTCCTAACAAAGCTGTCCCCACCTCATTGATTTCACCTTCGATGTTTGATGAGACCACCCTTGATCTTCCCATATCTTAACCTATGTGCTGTGTTAGATGAGTTATAACGAGAATAAAACGCAAGCCCAGCTTTGTGGACCATGAATCTTGCTTTCTTTTCTATCATTGTTGTCCCCATCACAAAAAAATTTCTCTAGTCTACCAATGAACTACCCGTTTTTTGTACTTTTCTGTCAGAGTGTTGTGTTTGATGAGTTCTAACGAGAAGAAACTGCAAGCTTTAGATGGTATCTTGCTCTCTTAGCTTAGAATCCCAAAGAATTTTTTTTTTTTAAATCCCAAAGAATAAAACAATCCCAATGATGTATTGTTTTTGATGAGTTCTTACGAAGTTCTTACTGTGTCTTGCTCTCTTAGATAACAAGACTTAATTATGTAAACAGCATGACCTCTAGCTTACCCTCGATGAACCCCATTATATAAATATTATGTATTTATTTCAATGTTAATTGAGCTCAGCAAATGAGAGAAGTAAGGTTTTGAGTATCCTTCAATGTCAGAGTTCAATCAATTCTATAAAGTTAGTAATGTTAGTTGCCCTTCTTATGAAAAATGTACCCTTTTAAATACAAATTAATCTCCTCATTATTACAAAACATATTGATTAAAACGAACAATAAATAAAATACATGAAATCAACAGAAATGAATATGTATCAAAGCGATTTAAAATTTCTGTGACGCTAGAATAAACTTAGCATATCCAGGATTCTAGAAAAGTAGACATAACAAACTAATTCCATCTTAAAGTTAGAAAAGTACAATAAAGAAAAAATGATACTGTTTATATGTTGAATGCATTGAATGGCTTCCTTATTATGTTATTGCTTTCTTATTATATGACATTAGTAAATATATTATAGAACTATTAGAAATATTCTAGATTAATATTTTAGAAGTATTATACCTATAAATAATCTAAAGGGTTATTGTAACTACCAATGAATATAGAACTATCATACCTTTTGTAAACCGTCTTCATTGGTTTCTGCAAACCATCTTCTGTTGGCAGATGGTTTGCAGAAACCAATGAAGACGGTTTACAAAAGGTATGATATTATAACTATCTGGTAATATTCTATTTTACACAGAAATAGATATTTCATTGATCATTTAATAATTTTTACCTCTTCCTCTTCCAATAAAAAAACAAACTCACATTCAACGATTTACAATAAGAAGACGAAATATCGAATTTGGTTTCAGTATTTAAAAAGAGTGGGTCCAACCAATTGTCAATGTTAAACACTTGAATATTTCCGTCGTGAAGAATAGAAGCTACTATTTTTGTTTTGTTCACTTTATGACGTCAGGTCGCAACATAGAGGTACATAGTTTGTGAAGTGCAGATATGGACCTAACCTCCAGTGGCCATGGAACTGAACGGCTCGCTCTCGAACTGTTATCAAGACAGCTGCTAAGCCCCCCTCACACGTTATCAGAAGAGGGCACCGGTTGCGTGCGAGGGGCCGACTGCACCTGTACGTAGTGTTTGCACACGTGCTACACAGCTGGGGTGCAGCTGTACTAATCCTATCAAAACAGGGGTCGCCATCAGAGTGGGATTAGGGCGAAGAGTGCCCAGCCCTCCCTTCACAACCTAGTGCTAATAGCAATTTAATGTACTACAAATATCTCTCCTCGAGTGGACGGATCATCTCCCTGGCACGTACTCTCACTCCCTTCTCCTTTTGGGGGGATCGACTGAAAATCTGAAGAATACTTCGCGCATCGCCAGGTACACTTCCATTGCACCCACATCCTATGCAGCTCCCCAACATAGATCGGTGAAATTCTGATGATTCATGATGAGCTTTATTTCCCTAAAGAAAATCGGCCCTGTGTGTGGGCGCGTGTGTGTGTGTTGTAAAAATTATCAAATAGCTCCCACAACTTAAAGGGCGTAATAATCTAAGGGTTGATCGCCCCTAAACCCGATCCTACCTACTCAAGCAATAGTTATACTGAAGGGCGTAATAATCTAAGGGTTGATCGCCCCTAAACCCGATCTTACTTACCTATCTACTTATGAAGTAGGGGATTAAGATAAAGGACTTATATCTTATCATGTTTATGTAATCAGTAGTCATATTCACACAAATTTTCATCTCTAGTACTAATAATACTTTTAATTTCATCAGTTTGCACTTGAGTATTGCAATGCCACTTGCACATCTCTTGTAAACTGATGGCCACGATTGACACCTTGGACTTTGATTTAATCAACCATCCTCCTTACAGACCAGATCTAGTCCCCAAGTGACTACTTTCTGTTCCCGAATCTCAAAAAGGACCTCAGGGGAAGGCGATTTGAAGACAAATGCCAACCCAAATAGGCTATTGATGCTCATTTGGTTTTAAAGAAGAAAATTATTATTTGGGGGGTTTTCATACACACTCCCCTAATATTTTGGGCGGACCCACACTATCCTGGAAGGTATTATTTCCCGTCAATGCTATGCCCAAGCATACCAAGACAGCTTTCGAACGCCCATACTCTAGAGTGTCTGATCACTAGTTGCAGAACTATGATTGGCCATAGAACTGCACATACTGAGGCCTATCTGCTAATATCCTGAGGTACTCTGGAACGCTAGCGTGCTAAGAATATCGCCCTACAGGGTGCGGTAGTGTGGGAGGACAAGTTAAATACAGCAATAAGAACATTAACCATTCACGCAGAAGGTGCGTACAACAAGCAGATTTCATATGTCTCATTGATGGACGAGTAGATGAGAAAATGAGGAATTTTATCTTACTAACCCGAAAGGGACTTTTCACTAACCTTTAAGACGGACTTTTGAAATTTTCATACAAAATAATTAAAGATTCTCATTTTAATATTAACAAATAAAATTGTACCATGTTTACCTATTTTAATCTTGTTATACATTCAAATAATTTTTTCTTTCCGAAAAGGACAAGACCGGCTAGCGTATCTATTTGAATTCATAAATTTCTCCCTTAAATTCAAATATGTCTGTACATTATAGTTCACTCCTGTTTCGATTTTGACATGAAATTAATAATAAATGTGACATTTCTTTTGTAATAAATTATTGATGTAACTTAACTCCATCGCACAAATTTGTTGAGTGATTATTGTCTCTATTATTCAACTTTGTTTGAACAGTTAGTTACATAAATTTAATTAATTTAAGTTCTGCTTTAATTCAGTTTTTATTCTAGTCATTGAGCTAATAAATTAAATGCTTTAATTAAATCTACTTCCGTATTACCACTTATTTGGCAGATACTGAATACGTATGAAGATACATTCTTTAAAGTCAATGAGAGAATAAAATTTTAATTATCATCCAAAAAAAGAGTTTGTTGACCGTAGATATTATTCTAAGATGATTTTAGTTGGGGTTCGGTCGAGGTAGATCCAAAAAAACGCAAATTAAAAAATGTATTTTTTTTTTTATATATATAAATCCTTCACTATAAAAAATACATTTTTTAATTTGCGTTTTTTTGGATCTACCTCGACCGAACCCCAACTAAAATCATCTTAGTTTAATTATCATCTACCATTCATTGAAAAATAAAAATATTCCTTCAATTAAAGATATCGTAATTTTTTTTTTATCTGTTGAGCTAAATGAAAAAAAAATTAGTTGGCAGCGGTGGGATTCGAACCCACGCCTCCGAGGAGACTGGTGCCTTAAACCAGCGCCTTAGACCGCTCGGCCACGCTACCGTGTGACGGCTTACTTCTATGTTCACATCCCGGGCAACCAATAAAGGCCTATTGGTCCAATTAAGTTTGTCAACACACTGAGTTATCATTCTAGCAGATTTCCTTATAGAAAACATAGCACTTCACATTGGAACCAGGAAAACAAAATACCACTTCTCCTCAGATCCTACTCACGAGACGCTAAAATAAGTCCAAATATTGTGTTAGTGTGTTTGCGCAATTTTCAACTAAAATAACTAATTATATACTTGTGCACAATAGCAGAGCTATTAAGCTTGATACCACGACTAGACTTTAGGATTTTGAAAATTTTAACATATCTGTATTCCAATATCATATTCCAATGTATGATATAAAATCCTATCATACATTGGAATAGCTAAAATAGAGTATGTTCAAAATTTATATATATATATATATGAGTGTGTGTGTGTGTGTGTATCTGCTTGTGTGTGTTTGTACTAAGGCGTTTGAAATTTTTAAAATAATGAAATCAAATTGTATTTTTGCAACTCTGAGAGGAATAGTTTTTGGGGATAGAGAAAGATCAAAATCTCAAATCATAATAGCTCTCTTTTTGATTCTAAATGAATGCAAAAAAAAAAAAAAAAAAAAAAAAGGTAAAATGTTATTTTAACACATTTATATTCAATAAGATTTTTCAAAAAATCGCATATTAAGAAAACTATTTATGAATGTAATAATTGGCCTATTAGTTTTAAAGCATAGAAACCAAATAATTATTATTATAGATATAGGTCGAGCTAGAGAGAAGGTGGGGAGTTTAATTGGAGACTAAAAATGTATATCTTTGTTATAATTTAAAATAAGAATTTTATTTCTATAACAAAGTAGGTATAAAATATAATCAATACATTTATTGAGAGGGAATAGAATAAAAAATCTATCTGTCCCAGCCAGGAATCGAACCTGGATCTCCTGCTATCCGGGCCGGTGCACTTGCCAGTTATGTCTTTATAAATATTTTATTTGGTTGTGGTATTTTATCCCAAGTAAATTTTAAACAATTAATGATAGGGAATAGAATAAAAAATCTATCTGTCCGGATAGCAGGAGATCCAGGTTCGATTCCTGGCTGGGACAGATAGATTTTTTATTCTATTCCCTCTCATTAATTATTTAAAATTTACGTGGGATAAAATACCACAACCAAATAAAATATTTATCAATACATTTATATTCCATAACTCTATATTGAAGGATGTATTTAACAATGCAATTTCGAGTATTGGACAGGCCCTCTCTTTTTGAAAGTATAGAAACCAAATTCAGAGTTGGGGTTTTTCATAGCAAACCCTACTGAGGAATTTATTTTCGTTCGGAGAGGGAAGTAGGAGTAAAGGGGGAGACCAAAATTTATAATCGTAATATCCTCGATGTTATTTGTGAAACGGAAATATTTATAGAACATACTATGTGTAAAATTTAAAAAAAAAATTTGCATAAAAAACGCTTGTATTCCAAGAGTTATACGAATATAACTCCCCTATTCTTGAGTTGAGTTCTTCCCCACTCTTCGTTCATTGTTATTTCCGTTTTTAAATTAAATTTCCTCATTTATTATTATTTATGTCCAAATTTAATTTTAAAAATGTAAAATCAACTTAGATTTTATAAATCTGCATAATGAAATTTTTTTTTTGAATAGTCAATGTTTATTAATTTATAAGTATGATTTCTTAGGTTTTTAATAATATTTAAAATGTTAATTATTAATTTATTTATTTTAATTTGAACTAATTAATATTTTGTTATGTACAANTATCCATATATTATACTTTATTGATAAATACGTATTCGTTCTTAACTCTGTAATAATACACTTATATATCATATCAAATAAATTATAATTACTAACTGTGAAAATAATAATTTTTTATTCAATTTATTTTTGTATAAGTCATTTTGCTGCTTCTATGTAGTTCTATTCCACCCTGATCGTCAAATATATTTTTAGTGTGTCGAATGATTACGTTTATTTATTAATTATTAATTTATTTATTTTAATTTGAACTAATTAATATTTTGTTATGTACAACCAATAATTTATTATTTAAGCTATTTATTTATCTCATACAAGACTAAATGTTGCAATTGAATTTGATTTACTACGTACTAACATATTGTATTATCAAATAACTATTGTATTCAATGTGTTCATATATTAATTTTAACACTAATTTATTACGGTTAATATTTTGATGATTATTTCTCAAATGCCAAAACTCCGTCACTCTGGAGCTGCGTAACCAAAATTTGGTAACCAAAAACTAAGGGGGATGGTTGATTTTGCGTAACCAAAATTCAACCAAAAATGCATACTTTCAATTGTTTGCTAATGAAAACCTAAATACCAATTTCAGTTTCTATTTTTTGAAAATAAGAAGACCCCCCAAACACTAAAAATTATATTCTTTAATATTATTCTTAATATAAGCCTTTTTAAGAAAGATGTTATTACACATATATAACCAAGCATTGTAAAAAAGTATATCTTGATTGATCCAAAAGATTATCTTGATTTTCCAGCGGGAATTTTGCTTTAAAAAAAAAACCTTTAAAATAGAGACATATTCCTATTTGACTTCTTTTTGAACAGCTTATAAAAAACCTCCAATTTTATTTTCATTTCACTTGAATAATAGATGGAAAAAAAAATAGCTGGCAGCGGTGGGATTCGAACCCACGCCTCCGAGGAGACTGGTGCCTTAAACCAGCGCCTTAGACCGCTCGGCCACGCTACCGGATATGAGATAACCTCAATTATCACCTCCCGGCCACTTAAGCCCAATTTGTTCAGATTTGTGTTCCACATATTATATATGAAAAACCAGCTCATATTGTTAAGTAATCCCTAAAAAGTTTGTAGAGCATTTTTAGCGAGATTTTATTGTATGGGGTACACACCTTTTTTTGAAATGCATATAATTTATCTATTATTAAATAAATTTTAGGTTCTTCGCGTTTAATTTGAATTGTTTAGTAATAAAATAAGTTAAATAATTTCGCTTTTAGTCTGTGACAATAAGCGAGTTTTTATGAATGTTCTTGTTTTCCATTAACTGCCATAGATGCAATTGGAATTCAAATGACCCTTGATCAAATATATATTTTCTATGATTGACTTGGGTTTTTTTTACTAAGAATTTTTTATTTTATTTTCACAAACAACCACCTCCAGGGCCATGGAGGGAGGGGCTATCTACAGGTTGCCACAAATTCTAAACCCACATGGCACAGAGAAAGAAGGTTAAAAAGTACCCTTAAAGTAGGAGAGCCCCAAATCGACTAAGCTTCACTTAAGAGTTCGAATAAGTCCCCTAGGCTTAGCATTAAAAAAAATAATACTTATACTATAAAAAATCATTCTATCCTTGACTCTCTTCTCTAAAAGAATGCTGGGATCTGATAATGAACCTATAAGATCCAAAAATGTGCTTTGTATCTCAAAAGTTTTATATTTTTATCAAATTTTTATGTGGACTTTTTTACATTAATAAATGAGAACGAAGGTAGCTTCACAAAGAGATCTAATTGAACAATCGTCAATTATCAAAGTTTAAAAAAATCTCTGTAGTACATTCGTATCATTCTTAGTATGTACATTTTTTTTTAAATTTTGTGTAATTTATTCTACATCAATTATGTGTTATATTTGTTTTTAATTGACCTATAATAATTTTATGATACTAATGATTTTTTAACTTCCTAAAATTATCATATGGTATTTATAATTTTTATTTTTGATTATCCTCCGATAATCCTTTTCCATCCGTCTACCATACCATCACCTATTTATTAAATATGGCTGAAACCTTGATACCATTATGATTATAAAAATGCGAAATTGAAGTGTGTGCATGTGTGTGCGTGAGTGATTTAACATGCAAGAGTCTGTGCGTGCTCTGAAATATTTTTGGTTAGGATGAATTCTCACTCCTGACCAACTAATATGTATAGAATCTTATACATTTATTTAAACAATAGCTATAAATGTTATGAGCCAGGAGGTGCCAGCTTAACCTATGGTATCCGTTGGGCTCTTCCACTCTGAGGTTCGAGAAATATCATCGGCAGCTATTAGCGGGAATAAAATGTTTGGCCATTGCCATGGGTGTTTATTACCATAATTTAGGGTGGTGACCTATATATATTTTACACTAACATAGGAGAAGATATTGAATAGGAGTATGACTTGTCTCGTGAAGAATAAAAGCAAAATATTGAATATTTACAGGAAGACCAGTCTATTCCGTAAAAGGGATAACCCCTCAAAACATTTTTTTGTTAATTCAAATACTTTTCCCATCAAAACTAATACCCTAGCTATAAAATCTATGAAATTTGATTCAGCCTTTGAATCAAAAGCTTCATCCAAACTGTTCAAAGGCTCGGAAATGTGTTACTCTTGACTAGGTCAAAAATTCCACATTGGTTCATAGCACTATGCTTGGTGTAAAATGTAATACCCGGACGTGAGAGTAGTGTGACGTCACTAGAACAGAAAGGTCCACTGATACAAGGAGATTGGTGTGTTTATCTGCTTGCTTAACCGTGACCGACTTTCGTGGCATTCCCTGTATTGGGAGTGGCACCTTCTATATAGCAAATTTCTAAGCTTCAACTCTTATTTTCAAACCATATAAACATATATATATATATATATATATATATATATAATATTATATTTTACAATAATACAAACAAAAACCGTCATAAAGGATAAGGATAGCTCAGGATAGGATAAGAATAAGGATATATAAGGAAAAGGATAAGGGTAAGTATAAGGATAGCTAAGGATAGGGTAGGATAAGAATAAGGATAGGATAGGATAAGGATAAGGATAGCAAAAGATAGGATAGTATTCAGATTTTAAATTGTAAACTGTTGAATAAATTCATTTTCATTATAAATAAAATGATTAGGAGAGTCCAAATGAGTAGTTAAAATTCAAATTAAATTATCGTTTTTTTAAAAATCATTACTGTTATATTTACTATGAAATAGAAAGAAAATAAATTTCCCCAAGGATTAATTTCTGTTGAATTTCAAAGGTAAGATATTTAGGAATGTAACAGCAAGAAGACTTTACACTTCCCCCATTTTTCCCAACCGAACAGTCTAGAGTCAGCTTTATGAAGAACAGTCAGAAGAATTTATGAAGAAGAAGAATTTATGAAGAAGAATATTTATGAAGAAGAATTTATGAGGAAGAATAAGAAGAAGAAGAAGAATATAGAAGAATTTATGAAGAAGAATAAGAAGAAGAAGAATTTATGAAGAAGAAGAAGAATTTATGAAGAATAGGAGAAGAAGAAGAAGAATTTATGAAGAATAGGAGAAGAAGAAGAAGAATTTATGAAGAATAATCTCATTGTCTTCTTCGATTATTAAGATCATATTACTCATTTACTACTCTTACCTACGATAATCTTTAATATGTCTTGGGAAATCTGGTTGGGATTTCTTGCTCTACGTACTCTTGAATGCCCTAGGTGTAAGACGCTCGCAGAAAAATGTCACAACCCCGAGCGTTATCGGTGACATATATTCTCCCCTGTCACACCTCTATCAAACCTTCCTTTTCTACCCTCCGGACCAGAATCCTACTCATTTTATAAGTAAGAGACAGAGTGAAACTTCTATTAGCTGAAGATGTATTTCAATTTAGCCATACAAGTATCTATACCGCAATTTTTATTAAACAAAATTCATTATTCAGGCTTTATGGCCTTCAATGGCTTAAATCGATAAAGATGGAGGGAGGATTTAGACAAAGACCAACATTTTAAATCTTAATATCTTCATTATAATTAGGTTTACGAAAAATAAAAGTATATAAAAAATTGTAGTAAAATGTAGTAGTATTTAAGTTCTATAAAATTTTTAAAAGCAGATATTAAGAAAGATATTTTAAAATTTAAATTTAATTAAAATTAATTACGTGAGTTTGTAATCTCTAATTTGTAATATACGTTTCGATACATCGTTATTGTATTGCAATCTCATGAATGTATTCATTTTTTTATTGAATTCCTACGAGGGGGAGGGGAGGGATTCTGATGAAGACCAAAATTTATATAATAATAACTTCGTTAATGTTAGAGTTACGCAAATTTATTTATAATAATGGATTCGATTAATTTAATTAAAATTTAATTTTCGTTAATTGATATTCGTAAAATTTTAAGGAGCGATTCCCTCACTATTCCTCAACGCCCCTTCATAGTCTAGTATACTTTAAATTGGTCGTATCTTTTAGGCTTGTAGTTAAAGTTTCGCCATTCATTATCACTTACATCCACAATACATTCCTGAAGCTTAAAGTCATGTGTCTCAAGCCCCCCTCCCCCCATTTCGAAAACAAATTCCAGAAGTAAAAAANCGGTCACGCTTTACTCGATTATGTATTTTCTTAGTTTGAACAGAAATTAATAAATGCTGACGATATAATTTATTTTTATTTTTTTAAATTTTATTTTTAGGCAATCTTAATTGCTTTTATAATTAGAGAGTTTTTAAAGAGATTTTTGCTGGCCCTAATGAAGAAAATTAACATTTCTGAAAACGTGTGAAATTCGTTAACAATTGTTTCATTTGCCTATAACTGCTTACTGAAGTTTAGAAGTTACAGTTTAAAGTTCATAAAAGTTGTATTTTAGTTTAAAAACGCTCATCAACCAGCTTGTTCTATTTAAATTACCTATTACCCTGAAAACTTTTCATCAAAATATGTTTAAGCAATTTTGACAATAGATATATAAAAAATCTGAGATTCTATTTTGATCCACCAATTGGAAAAAAAAGAAGAAAAAGTGAAAATTTAAAGTAGTATATTTCGAACTTTCCTCGTGTGTATGATTTTGATATCACGAGATTTTCCCTGTTTTTTGGGAGGGGTAGTCTAGTGGTTTTTAGAATATTCAAGTTTTACAAATTAATTTTTTTATCGGGAGGTTTCTTTAGTTCATGGTTATTTGTACAGAGGTTATGCACAGTCTGAAGGCCGTGTAATTTTTTCAAAGAGAGGGTTCAAGATTGGGGTGATTTTTGTAGAATAAAGATCTATTAGGGGGATTTGAGGGGGTTAAAGTTCTACTCTATTTCTTTTTTTTAAGACTCGTTTTTTATCTCAAGAGTTGTTTATTTTGTTAGCACATACGGGTTGAAAATATTATATTTTCCCTTTACTGCTGTCCTAAAGTCAAATCAAAGACATTATATTTATTACTTAAATTTTAAAATTAAAGATATTCGATGTTCAAGGGCAATGTCGGACTCAAACTATATTAAAGCGGCATATGACCAAAAGAAAATAAATTGATTCCCAAAAACAAATACGATTTTTTATAAAAAATTTAGTGCCGAAGGTTTGGCCCAAGGATAATTTATACGAAATTATAGCAAAAATAGTGTTCGGGTGACCGGGATGTAATGGAAGAGGATTTCGGACAAGGGGTAGCGTGGCCGAGCGGTCTAAGGCGCTGGTTTTAGGCACCAGTCTCTTCGGAGGCGTGGGTTCGAATCCCACCGCTGCCAGGTCTCTTTTTTTTAAACAAATTCACTTTAACTATTTTTTATTAAGTTGTTTTTAATACAATAGAGGTTTACTTCGATGTTAAATATGACAGAGGAAAAATGAGTGATTTTTTTTATAGGAAAAAATATGAAGACTTTATAGTATCCACAAAGATAAAATATAACGTGTAAATGACATTATTTGAATTAAATAGTATTAAAATAATAGTTTATAGATAAGTAAATCGTCAAATGTAGATGTATGAGCATGGATCAATATTCCCAGATAAAATTTCTTGTAAATTAAATAAGTTTCAATAATTATTTATGGTAAAATGTACATGACTCTGTTAAAATGCTCAGACAAAGAAAAAAAATCATATAGCAATATATATATATATATATATATATATATATGGACATCCG
>KZ807160.1:267924-278790 GCA_000696205.2 Oncopeltus fasciatus
CCCAAAATGTGTTAAAAAAATCTTCTAATTACCTAGTAGCTGATAAAAATGGTCATCACTAATTTATATATATATATATATTTTTTTTTTTAGTGATGTCCATTTTGTCAGCTATTAGGTAATTAGAATATTTTTTAGATAATAGTAATTGCAGTTGAGAAATAAATGGTTACAGCTCAAGCCCTCCACTAAGTTTTCCTAGCTATATAGCTGTTATCTTCCCCCTGCAGTTAAATAAGAACAGTTATTTATTAAGTCATTCACAGTGTTTAGTTTGCGCGGAAACATATTTGCGGTTTATCGACTGAATATCTACAGGAAGGAGACCACCATAATGGGCGCCTCGAGTCTTCGAGGAGGCAGGGGAAAAATGGACTGAAGGGAATCTATAGGAGTATTAGTGTTTCATTGCCCTCGCGGATCACTGATGACATGGCGGCGTATTAGTGACGGTCCCGGGGTGTGACCGATCTCACAACATCTGTCCGCTTTGTTCCACCCCCCCTTCACCCCCCACAAAGCGTGGAATTCAACTACCACCCTCACCCCCCTCATCATCAGATAGGCGTGATGAGCTTCCCTGGGCTCAAGGGCGATCTACTATCAGACTAGTGCAGGATCGTGACCGCACCCTTAAAACGTGCTGATAGTGACGTAGTAACTGCAAAAAAGATTACGGAGATATCAATTATACCATATAGATATGAATGAATACCCTAATTAATAACTTATTTATCCGAAATACTAATGAGAAAGGCATTGGTTTGATTAATTGAATAGTTCATGCAGTAGCTCTAAGTAGATCTACATTTTTTAATACACCCCTTTCCCTTAAAAAAAAAAGTATTTCATAGATCTTTGATGGGTTACTCTCTGGTTTGTCGTGGATATTTCTTCATGTCTTACACGTGAGTGACATTTGCGGGGACAGACCCGGAGGACTGGTAAGGAAACTGCGGTTTCCCTTCCCTACCCCTCCCCCCTATCACCCAGGTGTTAGGTACGTCTCGTAAGATCCTAGTGGCCGAGGCGTTGCTCTCAGAGTGAGGAAGCTTCAGCCCAGCTGATGTCACCTTAACTTCTTCGTGTTCCTTCGAGAAGAATGAGGAGCGCTCCTTTGGCATCGCAGAGAACATCTATTTTTCTTTCAAACTCACGCCTGAAGTTATGAGAGTTCTTTGTCATATTCGTGCTATTACCCACGTTATCAGAGATGGGGAGTCTTTACGTTAAAGTTGGACGACTTCTTACCACTCGCTCCCGTAGATATTTCCGGACTATAATCAGGTAAGTTATATGCTACCAATTTTAGTCGGCTAGCTGANCGTGGTGGGTTATCAGGATGGGTAATACTGGATAGAGTTAGGGCTAAAGGATTGGGATGCATGGAAAGGCCAGAGTGGAATTTATTAAAACAGGTTGTGATGATGTCCTTAACTAAAAAGATTTTAAGGTCATTGTGGAGTATGGAGTTTGTGACGTAATAGGGTGCATCAACTATGATTCTTAGGATTTTGGATTGGAAGGACTGTATTCTTTGGATGTTGGATGGTTTAGCAGTTCCCCACAGTTCGACTCCATACGTCCAGATAGGTCTCAGTAACGTCTTATAAATGGCAAGTTTGTTGGTCACAGTTAAGGTTGACTTGTGGCTTAGTAGCTTATAAAGTAGTCCAAATCTCCTATTCAGTTCTGGTCTTTTGATTTTTGTATGTAAGTTCCATTTTAGACGGGAGTCAAGATGAAAGTCTAGGTATCTGACGCAATCGGAAGTTGGGATGTCATTAAATTAAATTCTGCCAGGTTGTTTCTTCCTTAGTGTGAACGTAACAAGACAGCATTTGCATTCGTTGACCTTAATGCAGCAACGCTGGTACCAACGCTGTATGTCCATCAGATGCCGTTGGAGATTTTGCCTGGCAGTAAGTGAGTAAGCATCGGTAGAAAGGATTGCTTGGTCATCTGCAATGGTTGCTAGGAGTGTGTTAGGATGTGACGGGATATCGACAGTAAACAGGATGTAAATGACGGCGATTATTTGTTATTACAAATAATTATTTGTTTTCAAAATAATGAAACTAACCACAGAGTAACAGCCAACTTCATGCTTTTAATTTTATTGATTTCCCATGAGGAAAAGAGTTTTTCCACGTGGTTACTACGGCACGATTCTGGAAGAGAAATTTCAATTCTTCTCCGATCTGAATTGAATGAAGATTTTTGTTCATTATTTTAGTGAATGCAGAACAGTCATAAAACATTTCTACTTTCAGCCCTGAAGAAGCCATCACATGATGTGCGAAATCTTAGTAAAAAGTAACTTTTCGACACGTTCAAGCCCGGACGAAGTATTTATGAATAGTCTATAAATTATTCACGACGGCTTACACTGACTCCAGAAATATTCATAAAATCTTCTTCCTGTATGAACGTGTCAAAAAGGTGTTTTTTTGCATATCCTCTGATGGCTTCTTCAGGGCTGAATTAAGAATGTGCCATTCCTCCTGTAACAGTTTCTTTTTTGGCCATATTTAATAAAAAATCCAGTAATTGTGTCCCGAACTTTTGGAGTTTGCTTGATTTTATAATACTTTATATAGTTGGTTTGTCATTACTGCTGGCATTGTGTCTTTTTATTATCTTTAATAAAGATTTGTTTGTATCGTTACCTAGATTGTATGTGGTGTGTACCTTCTATGAACAGCAATGTCGGAGCTTTGTTTTTTTTTTTTTTTTTTTTTTTTTTTTTTTTTTTTTGTGGGCTAAATGAATATTCAATATTCGATCGATACAGAAGGTGAAAGAAACACTTGATGTACAAGTAGTGTAAATTGAGGCAATGTCGAATGTGTAGCGGGGGGGGGGGGGTCAATTAAAGGAGACAACAGTGAGGAGGGTCGGACACACCTGGCGTCAGCTGGCAGTAATAGGCGGATGTTACCTATGGATATTTAATAACATTTCTATCCCTACACCTGCACCATGCATCAACTTGCCTGCATGATCATCCATGTAGAATTCACAAGGCTCAACCATATTCCCCTGCAATATCCCCAAAATGTGTTAAAATAACATTTCTATCCCCAACCTACACCTGCATCTTGCATCAACATGCTTGCATGATCATCCATGTAGAATTCACAAGGCTCAACCATATTCCCCTGCAATATCCCCAAAATTTGTTGCTTACTTGCTTGCGTACTCATACCATCATCAAGATAAGAAGAAGGGATGAGCATACAATCAATGTGTAGTGGAGGTATGGTAACGAAACAAATGGTATCGTTTTAAAAATGGGCATACTATGGCCCTGGGGAATATGGCCCTGGCTTACCGCATTGTGAAGTCTAGATGATATGTTCACGTAGGCTTTGACGGTCGTCAGATGCATTTACAGTTTCTTCTTCCGGGTTGGAACGTGTCAATTTGTTGGTAGTTGCCGAGCTTTCGCACATCCTGAGATGGTTTGTTCAGGGCTCAATAACTCAAATACCACCTGGATTTAAAAACAGCTCTCATTCTCTATTGAGCCCTGAGGAAGCCATCACAGGATGTGCGAAAGCTCGGCAACTATCAACAACTTGACACGGTCCAACCCGGGAGAAGAAACTGTAAATGCATCTGACGACCGTAAAAACCTAAGTGAACATATTATCTAGACTTCACAATGCGGTAAGCCAGGGCCATATTCCCCAGGGCCATATTATGCCCATTTTTAAAACGATACCATTTGTTTCCTTACCATACCTCCACCACACATTGTTTGTATGCTCATCCCTTCTACTTATCTTGATGATAACAGACTAGAAAAACTTATTTATTAAAAAATTAATGTGGTTATGACATGTACTGTATAATCAAGCTCCCATTCATTAAAATAGGATAATGTAAGTAAAATAAAGCCTTGTAAACTGATTACAGTGCTCTGGACTGTCTATAAATATGCCGGTACATAACTTCTTTTGTAACAGACTCACAAGCACACACTCATCTGTAATAAAACAAACAAGAATGAATTTATACCTCGAATAATTATTTTCTCTTGTTCTTTGACCTTCACTTTAGGTTCCGTTCGTCCTCTGTCAGCCCTCACTAATTCCGAAAGGAATCTGATGTACCTACAAAAAAATACAAAACTCATGAAGTGTAAAATAATAAAGAGTCCAATTTTTACATTAAAATACAGTATATACTCTATATTTATTGTATTAGCAGAATTCATTATTTAATAATAACATCTAAAAATGCATATTAAACATTTCATAGTGGGGCGCCAGGCTAGCTCAGGGGATCCGTACAGGTCTCGCAATCCTGACGCTGCGGGTTCAAATCCCGCCCAGGTCAATCTTTTTTTGTAATGTAGAAGCTTGTCCTGAGCCATGGGTGTTTAGAATGGGATGGCAACCTATAGATAGCCCCTCCCTCCAATGACCCTAAGTGGTTGCAAGGGAGGCTAACACAGAAAAAAAAAAAAAAAAAAAAAAAAACATTTCATATTTCTTAATGAAAAATATAAGAAAATACGTTGTAGAATAAGCTTCAAATGTATTTTAACCATTGTTTCTTGAAAAGTTTGATATGTCATTCTTTTCGTTTTCTTAAATAGGTAAGTAATAAATAAGTTCCACAATTTTTAGTGCAAGGAAACAGAATAACTGTCCCAGCCAGGACTCGAACCTGGATCTCCTGCTTTTCGGGCCGGTGCGTTTCCATTTAAACTACAGGGACAAGCCTGATAAGTTATTAAATTCCCCGCACCAGTATCGAGAGTCTAACCTCCGAGTCCGACAAATATATCGTCTTATGCTCGGAGAAGCTGACATTGTCAAGCTGTTTAAATGACTCTCGTTATTTACTTTTAAATTTTAATTTTATAAATTTGTTTGTGGTATTTAATCCCACGTAAATTTAAATAATTTTTAGTGCAAGGGAACAGAATAAAAAATCCAACTGTCCCAGGCAGGACGCGAACCTAGATCTCCTGCTTTCCGGGCCGGTGCGTTTCCATTAACGCTAGTGTCGAGAGTCTAACCTCCGAGGTAGACGAATATATCGTCTTATGCTCGGAGGAACTGACATTGTCAAGCTGTTCAAATGTCTCTCGTTATTTACTTTTTAAGTTTAATTTTATAAATTTTTTGTGGTATTTAATCCCAGGTAAATTTTAACAATTTTTAGTGCAAGGGAACAGCCAGGACAGTTAGATTTTTTATTCTGTTCCCTCTCACTAAAAATTGTAAAATTTTACGTGGGATTAAATACCACAAAAAAAAATTATAAATAATTTTCTTTCAATCCCACATTTTTTGCTATTTATTTATATAGTGTTATCCCCATAATTGTGAAAGGAAATATTAATTAACTAATTTACTATATTGTGAATTCACCCCCTCTGTGGAACTACGACTCACCCGATAGCCAGCTTGAGAGTGTCCACCTTGCTGAGGCGTTTCTCGTAGGGGAGTGTGGGGATGTGGGCCCGCAACCCTTCGAAAGCCTGGTTGATGGACTCCATCCTCCGCCGTTCTCGAAGATTGGCCGCCTGACGCTCCTTGCCTCCGCGGCACTTGCCCCGCAAACCTGCAACACACGTCCCAAAGGAATTTATTTATTTGGTGGAAATATATATAGATAAATAGTGAAGATAAATAACGGCATGGCATTTGTGAATTTAATTTGAATGGTATTCAGAGATTTTTAAAGGTGCGACTGTCACTACTGCGATCTTGTGGATAAGGAATGAACTAATTAATAATTGTTGCCACTGGCCAATCAGACGAAAGAGCAAGAACACTCTCTCTCTATATTTTCATAAGTACTTTTTTATTCTACAAAAAGGAACTCTAGAATGTTAATATACCACCTCCCCCTCTCTGACCAGCATTGCGAAGAAGAATATGAGTGGCTAGCGAAGTAAGTCCAGAAAAACATTAGACTTAAAAATTAGAATTTAAAATATTATGCTTTCCGCATAACACGAGCTGAATACCTTCATCTGAATACCATTCACATCTATTTTACGGATCTCTTGCGAGACAGACTTTTTTTATTCGAACATGGCAGTTCAAGTAATACCCTCTTTCCTGTATTTTGTACAATCTTCTTTAATTACTTGGTTGTTTTGTTTGTTTTGATTTTTCACTTAAGAGTGATATGTTTAACTTCATTAAGAAAGTAAGAAAAAAATAAACCTCCGACCTGTAGAGCGTTGAAAAAAATAGACACTCATGTAAATAAATATTTATTATAATATATATATATATATATATATATATATATATATATATTAATATATTAATCAAGAACAGATGGAATATAGAGTGCAGTGAACACACAAAAAGAAAAAAAAAANGAATTTATATTCTTAAATATTTTTCTTAATGTCCTTTCTCTGGAAAGCAAGTTATAAACTGTATGTGTTAGAAAATTACATTTGAAACAAATAAATTTATATATTTGTGTAAACATACACTCACACACACACATATATTAATAAATATTTTAAGTCAATTCAGGACAGATTCTCGAACGAAATTACATTTTTATTCACTCTGATTTTCTACAAACACCCACTACTCTTTAAAACAAATTTTATTTTACAATAGATTATTAGCCCCAATAAATATAGCCTCAGTTAAATGCAGGAAATAAATCATTAACACTATTAACCAAATGCTGAACAAAAACAATTTTCCTGAATCTTTAAAAAATAAAATAAACAAAACAAAAAAATTAACGGACTAGAAATATTGCTCTTTTGAATAGAACATCAGTCTATTCAAGCAAACGTAAAAAAATGTTTTATGTTCTTAATTTTAATAAATTCTATTTGATTCATAAATACAATCCACCGCGGACGTCTACATGGACATATGAATACTACATGTATTTCTCTATCTCCCTGTACATTCTATTCGTTGCTCTCTCTTCCTCTCTCTCTCACTCTCTCTCTCTCTCTCTCTATATATATATATATATATATATATATATATATGTGTGTGTGTGTGTGTAACACTTAATATTCACTAAGAGCCCACTCTATCACTCTAGAGTGAATCTGACATCACACTCCCTCAAGCCGAAGTTTATCAATTACCAATATACTAGACTATTTCTGAACGTAGATTCTCAGTAGCCCGTGAGTAATAGCTAAAAACAGAACGGACTCTTGGCTATACGCCTCATCTTTCCATCAGGTAAGGAGGCATATCACGGGCACACAGTTAGGACCTATCCTATTTTACCTTTATACATTAGAAACGGCGCTTACAAATGTTTTGCCGTAATCATCAGACTATATTCTAATTTCACACACACACACACATATATATATATATATATGGTATTGATAGTCTCTCCTCACTCCTCACCAACTAAGGGCGAGGAAAAATTTACNATTTATAATACTTTTAAAAAAGTACATATTAAGGAAGAATCTAACTGCTATGTGCTTGCCCCACTCATCCTTCTCAGTCTAAGGACCAAAGCAAAGTTTAGTGATCATACGCTCATTGTTATCTCGAGCTTGTGTTTAATGACAAGTGGGAAGCTGCATACATTTTACGCAGCTCCGTAATTTTCGGAAGGACTTTTAGTTTTTGATTGCGGGGGCTGAAGAAAGAGACGAAGGATTTCTGAAATCCTCCATTTAATAAATACACATAATTAAATTTAGGTTCTTAACTTTTTTCTTTGTCCTAAAGACAATTTTAATATATTGATAGATTATAATAGGGTCATCATAGGGTGTTTTTTTTTTTTTTTGTCCTCATTGGAATTGTTTCACTTTTGTGATGAATTTAGTTAATTATCCTTTACAACGATCAGTGTACGAATTCTGCTTAAATTTTGGTGAGATGGATTTTAAGATAAGTACAAAGAATGTATGTATGTATGTGTATGCGCATTTATTACAGCTTTACAGGCAACAAATTTCAGTTCTTCTTAATAAATTTAATTTTAGAATGAAAAGTTGAATTTATTATTGAGTGAAATCGGACACATAGAAGAGGGAGGGGGGGGGGGGNCGCATTTATTACAGCTTTACAGGCAACAAATTTCAGTTCTTCTTAATAAATTTAATTTTAGAATGAAAAGTTGAATTTATTATTGAGTGAAATCGGACACATAGAAGAGGGAGGGGGGGGGGGATTATTACCTAAAATAAGAAGTGAGAGCACAATTTGATATTTTCGTTCCACACGCGTAAATTTTAATTCAGAGCAATGAAACAACACAGATTTTTTTTTTTTTGTTACAAGTTGTAATTCAATTTAATAAGAGTGTGGATTATATGGAATAGAATGTAATACTATGCTTAAAAATTAAAGTTATGGAGCTCATGCGTGTCGGACTCTTTTGTTATATTTTATTAGCAAGAGTACAAATAAATGACAATTAGCAAAGTTGGCGTGGTGAATGATTTTAAGTGGTTGTTTTACTAGTGAGAGGGAAAACAAATCTTACGTACTGTGAGAGTCATAACTCTTGCCAACCCAGGTAAGGTGTGATATTTTTTTTTTTTCTAAGTGTTAGCCATCGTTATTTAGACCACTAGGAGTCATAAAGAAGGGGCTATATAAAGGTTGCGAATGGATCGGACAAGATTTTATTTATAGATAAAAGCTTGCCCTGGTTGGGAACCCGCAGCTCCAGGATTGCGAGATCCGAACGGATCCTGTGACCTACACCGGCGCCCCAGGGTGGGATTCTTAAACCATTATCAGAGTTCTCAAAAACTCGGGACCGTCGGCTCTACATCCCCTTTAAAATATGTCCAGGTGAAGGATTTCAGGTGATGGACTTCGAGAGCCGAACATTAGGCTTGATAGGCGCAAATGGAAATCACCAAGAGAACGGGTGGGGAGGGGGGGGCTTCTGTTCTAATAGAATACGCTTAGCGGTACTTGAATCTTCGTAGGTGATAGGTTATTTACGCACAGGTTAGGAAGTTCGTTATCACAAGAACCCAGAAAACCCTTCTGGACTGGGCCGTATGTGCCTGAAGTAACCCCGAATGAAGACACCGATGCAACAAGTTTCGCGCTGAAGCAGTCTAATCAGCTGTGTGTACATGAGAGTTTGTGTCACGTGTTGGGAGGTTTGCTCTAAGCGTGCGGCGGGGCAAAGTGGTCACGTGTCCTCACCCTGAACCAACCCCATCTAAACATAAATC
This sequence comes from Oncopeltus fasciatus, assembly GCA_000696205.2. Classification (NCBI taxonomy): domain Eukaryota; kingdom Metazoa; phylum Arthropoda; class Insecta; order Hemiptera; family Lygaeidae; genus Oncopeltus; species Oncopeltus fasciatus. Next base: position 277,100 of record KZ807160.1, read on the forward strand.
ACAGCAACACCCTCAACGCTTTCAAAGCTCGGCATCCATTTATTTTTAAATACACAATCTACTTCATGAATACTTTTAAAAATTTACATTGTTTTCACAAAAATACAGATATACATAACTTCCATATTTAAAATTATGAATTATTATTTGTTATAAAATAAAAAATTCAAAAATATCCTATGAAGGCAGTACTAATTTGATTTCTTGTTTTTATTTATTTATTTATTTTGCAAAAAAGTAAACATTGTGAAATTAATGGTCTTCTTTATGTTGTAATTAACAGCTCTATTAATACTTGGTTTTAATTCTAAAATTTGATAACTCAGGAGATGCCTTACTTAAGCAGATTTCTCAAGCTTCATTAAAGATTGACGTAATGGAGTAAACAACTAATTTAATCTTTGAAGCTAGAAGGGATAATGAGAATAAAATGTAAGATCTGGATCGATACCGACCCCGAGGAAATAGAGAAGATGGCCACAACCTCCTTTGAGAAATTGTTAAATATCATTTAATCATACCTATATCATCATTACATATATAGTTTTCCAAAACAGTTTTTTTTTTTCCAATTTTATTAAATTCATCATTCAATCATTTCAAAGTGTTCACTCCACTAAAATTTGAAGATAATGTGGTTATAATTATCACCAAATACCAAAGGTGGGTCATTCTCTGTCGCTCTCGAGAGAATATTCTTATTGGGGATGTTGTCATTCAATCTCTCTCAGTTTATTAAAAACTTTTTTCTTTTTTTTTCATTTTATTTCAAGATACAAACTGGATAACAAAGATTATAGTCACTAAAATTATAAAAATACAAATACACAAATGCAAACATATATACATATAACAGGTCATACAAAAAGTCTTGTCGGTTTCATAGTTCATGATTTATATTTTTATTCTAGAGCCTTTCTTGAGCAACAAATAAAGAACTGGAGTTTAACCCATGCAAACAAATGTTAGTTCTTTATAAAAAGGGGGATTTATGTTAATCCAGTCCCCTCTCCCCCTTTTTTTAACTGGGGAGTCGAAAATGATTCCGGCGGAATCTTGAATTAGTTCAATTTTTTTTATGAGTATAAACTCAGTTTATAAGCGACTAAAGCAACTCGAAAAAATGTGCTCTGTTTTTGGGAAAAATGCCCTCTCTGAGCGTGAGGCACAATTTTGCTATGACAAACTTCGTGCAGGTGACGAGTCACTCGGAAGTTGATACTTGCTCGGCCCAGTCAAAGGTCCCCGATTTAGAAGAAATTTAGGAATATTACTCTCCAAAGTTGTCCAGTGGTGGCCTTACAGTTTTATATTTCTCCAACCACTGTCTGGAATTTTCTCCAGCAACTTGGAAAAATGAAGAAACTGGATAAATGGATTCTCTATAAACTTACAGATGCTAATTCTTAAGGTAAGCCGCTTAGCAATTGCATCTTCTTTACCTTCCGGCTTAAAAATCAATCCCTTTTTTATATTCCTTTACAACGATCAGTGTACGAATTCTGCTTAAATTTTGGTGAGATGGATTTTAAGATAAGTACAAAGAATGTATGTATTTAAAACTATGCGCATTTATTACAGCTTTACAGGCAACAAATTTCAGTTCTTCTTAATAAATTTAATTTTAGAATGAAAAGTTGAATTTATTATTGAGTGAAATCGGACACATAGAAGAGGGAGGGGGGGGGGGG
>KZ807160.1:280127-290761 GCA_000696205.2 Oncopeltus fasciatus
TCAAAAATAAAATTTCCCACATTAAAATTTTATTTTAGCTTTTATTGTACTCATAATATATGTTTAAAATAAAATGAAATATATTAGAATACAGAGAAAGTCTTGTGTTTACAGACATAGATTCCTTGGCAAAGGTTGCGTATCCAAATATCACACAGTTCTTTTTATTTATCTTCCAGTAGATCTGTTTGCAGCGATACGGTAGATAAATGGTGTACTCATTGAAACACATCTAAAAATTTGCAGAAAAAAGCTCCAATACATAATACGGATTCTTTATTTTAAAAAGGTAGATCTAAAAAATACAATTTAAAAAATGTGTATTTTTTAATCATCTGCCAAAGTTTCGGCTTACATTCCAAGCCATCGTCTGGGCTGTTGAAATAATATTAATGAATTTTTTTTTTATGTTTCGCTTTTCTGATGACATTCAACAGTCCTGAAGATGGGACAGATAATTAAGAAATACAATTTTTTTTAAAATTGTATTTTCTGGATCTATCTTTACCGAACCCCAACAAAAAAAAATCTAATAATTTCTACGGTAAAAAAAAAAGAACAAAAAACTCTCAATTTATTTTAAAATTTCAGATATTAGAGTATAAACAGACGGATATATATATTCTGAATATATGATATTTTAAGACTTTACAAAGTAGGGTTGGTGGACATCTCCAGAATTTGTTCAAAAGTTACGTCAAGGGATCAATGAGAGCTGCTTCGGAAATATGATAAAAGTGCATCAACTCATTAATTATTTAGTTGAAGAATATAATTTGTACAGAATTTAAAAATAATAATTCATACAAAACTTAAAATATAAAATTGGGTTACAGATGTTTTTTTAATGACGACGGACCCTTTTCTTCAAAAAAATATTTTTTTTAAAATGGTCTAGCAAGCACAAAATGACATATGTTTTTTTCTTGCCATTTTTCATGCTATTAATATTATATTTTTACTAAAGGATGTATTGGCAATTTCAAAATGTATATATAATTTTTTTTTTAGTAGTTACATGGAAATTGTACATAGTCGCAAAATGTCTGACTGACCTGAAGCATTCTCCTGGTCGCTCGAATACGAAAAGCAGGAGTCCGAGGTAGACTCCTCGTCGTATATGTAGACAGGCCTGCTCTCCGAATGGAGCCACTGCTCCGAGGGGTACATGATGTCGGGGGCGGTGGCTGAACACTGAGGGGTGGCGAGCGGGGGCGGGACCACCCCTCTCTCCCACCCCTCTCAGCACCGCCCAATAGGCTGAGCCTCATCGGGAAATTCTCTAAATTTATAACCTTAAAAAAAAAGTGTACCAATAGACAAATTATTTCATGTAGAATCATGATGAATGTTGGAGATTTCAAGAAAACTAGTGCAGATTAGACAAAATTGTAATTTGAATGTTTTTAATGAAAAAAGATAACTAAATTATAGATTAAAATAAAATACAATCAAATATATCTTGTTTTTTGATTAGTCGTAGGCCCTTAGTACTAAGTATAGCCAGAAGCTATGTAAACAAAGACTTGTCATGCTTCATTAAAAATATAAATCAAAGAAAAAGAGAAATCTGGGGTGCCAGCAAGTCTTCCAACATCCAAAGAATTCAGTCCTTTCAATCCAAAACCCTGAGAATAATTGCAAATGCTCCCTATTACGTATCCAATTCATCCCTTCACCACGATCTTAATATCCCTTTTGTTCAAGAACGCATACTTCATCTTCTCACTTCATCCTTTTTCACAGTAAACTGTCATACCATCCTAAACCACTAGCACAGACCTTGCCTTCCAACTCTAACCTCTACAACCCTCCTCATCGACTCAAATGAAGTTGGCCCCTTGACCTCCTGGGGACGTAGTCTGTATATAATTTGAGAGTGGTGTCATTGGTCACCTTCTCTCCTCATGTGATTGATATTGTATGTCATTTTTTTTCTCTAATTCATTGTGGTGATCAAATTACAAAATGTTTTAATTAGACAAAATGTAATAAATAAAAATTAAAAAATTAAGAAAAATAATAATTGTTCAAGCCGGATGAACAATGAAGACATATTTTAACATCACTGAGACTGGCTATAGGACGATCGGGTGAGATAGGTACTTCCATGAGGTGCTTTTATGTTCATTTTCAAATATCTTGCAAATTATACGCCAATTTTTAATAAAGCTATAAAACAAAAAAACGCTTCTTCGAATATCTAATCTATGTCTTCTTACTTTCTACGACTAAAGAAGACATTGAGACTTGTTTGATTTGATTTATTTTATTAATTCCCCAACTGTCATTCGATGTTAATTGGAAATATTTAGAAAAAAAAAAAAAAAAAAAAAAAAAAAAAAAAAAAAAAAAAAAAGAGAGGAAAAATATAGGAGTGGAAGAAACCCACCGACTGTCAAAATTAAATTTTCAAATACCTTTCTTAATATACATTTTTCGTATGAAAAAAATTGAAAAAAAAAAGTTCAAATGATGAAAAATTACACTACACACATTAAATTCGATGAAATATTTCCTGAATCAAAATACTGGTCTCACCCTTAAACAGTCATTTACATCCGTTAACAAGGCATCAATTTGATCGAAAATAAAAGTTTAAAAGGAGAGTTTGTTGACCGTAGATATTATTCTAAGATGATTTTAGTTGGGGATTTCGGTAAAATGTATTAAAAAATACATTTTTTAAATTTGTGTTTTTTTGGATCTACCTTGACCGAACCCCAACTAAAATCATCTTAGAATAAAATTTTAAAGGCGAATTTGGTTTTTCTTACTTTAGTAGATTTACCAATCTAGTGTGTAGAAATCAAGCTACTCACGTTCGTACCATGACATGACTTTTGAAAAATTCAACAGGTCTCTAATCCTACTTCATAGGAGAAGTTCCAAATATTCTCCATTTAAAGTGTATTAATTTAATTAACTGTTAAATTTAAACTCTGTTTAGTGCAATCTGCTGGTAGAGTTAGTAAATGGCTGAAATCAGTGAAAGGGTAAGGGAGCTTCGGAAAAAAAAATAATTTTTTTTGGTCTTTTTCAACATTAAGAGGAAAATTTATAGAACAAAATAGGTGTAAATATAATTTATATAACTTTTCAAAAAAATGTTTATTTAGAAAGATGATGCATATTAAGGATGTTTTTCGAAAGTTGGGGGGCACCATATTTCTAAAATATAGAAAAAAAAATTCTTTATTTAGGCTTTTCATCGCAGATCCTAGAATGAATTCGTTTTAGAAGAGAAAGGGGTTTAGAGTGAGAATTTTTAAAAAAAAATAGTCATAACTTCATTGCTTTTTCAGTTGCGAGAAAGTTTTTAGAGAATATTATGTGAAAAATAAAATTATCTGAGGTTTATAATCCACAATATTGTTTCGAAAAACGCTTGTTAAGGAAGATATTTACGAGTGTAAAGATGATGACTCAGCGCTTCCCCTTCTCTTACCTCTGGGCTAGTCTGAAGCAAGGTTTAGTCGTCATGTATTTTACGTTAATTTTTCTATATGATTCCTGAATTAAATTTCCTCATTTGCCCATATTTATATCCACATGTAATGAAACATGTGGATATAAATCTGCCTAAATTATGATGCTCCAGCATGACGCACGTTTTTGAAATGAACGATTGACCAAAATAGACACACACACACACACACACACACACACACACACACATATATATATATTTTTTTTTTTTCGAGCAGACAATATTTTTAATTATTCATATAAAGGATTTGTAAAATCAAAGAAAATTTTCAAAATTCCTTCACCAACATTAATAAATGTGTCTAACTTGATTTTTTATTGTTATTTTATTTATTATTTATTTTTATCAATTTCACATAAACTACATGTGAAGCCTCCATCGAGTTAGTAGAGAGTTGACAAGCGGGCTCCAATACGCCTGCTGAAATACCCAGCCCATGAAAATGGCACATATGACGGTCCTTGTTCCCGACTGTGGAAACCACAAGATGCCTGTAAGTCTCTCTTATCTGAAGGTCAAATGGGGCAACGAGTAGATTATTTGAATGAATAAACATCCAAATCGGACAAGAATATTTATTTGTTCCCAAGAAATTTACAAGCCATTTTTTTTAGAAAGATAGGTAGGAATGTAAAGCATTGACAACACTAGCTTCTAAAAGGATTACATTCCTTTTTCAAAAGGCAGCGGTCACAAATGCTTTTAGTAATATTCGTTAATTTTGCATACAAAAACAGTAGAATTTACTATTCGATGTGTTTAAGGAATTGGTACGAGGGTGCCGGGGTGGTTCATCGGATCCGTTTGGGTCTCGTAAATCTGCAATCCTGACGCTGCGGGTTCAAATCCTGCCATGGGCAAGCTATTATCCATAAATACAAGCTTTTCCTGGGTTATGGAATGGGATGAAAATCTCTGCTATCCTCTGGGATAGCTCCTTTCTCCCTGATCCGGAGTGGCTGAAAGGGAGGCAGGCAGGCTAACACAATAAAATAAAAAAATTAGTATTAAAATGATTGGGTATACTGGTTACAGGGATAACTAATATACTTGAGTTTACCATGAAGTCTGATTGGATATAATTGCAAAGGACATTAAACAAAAATGGGTTATTGATGGCAGGCATGTAATCAAAACGTGTTTTCTCTTATTATAACTACAAACGTACTTTCCCTATCTTTTGAAAGGCTATGTTGTGACAAAAGGAAAATTCAGCGATGTAAGCATTTTTAGCTCAAGTGACGTGTGGACAAAACTTTTGAATCATTCTTTATATATTCCAATACATAGTATATTGCCTCCAATAGAGGAGCCCTTGTCATATGTACTCGTAGGAGATTTTCCTTTTTCTGATAATGTAATTACCTAGCTGAGACTAAGAGTTTACGAACTGTGAACGCCAGGTCTCTACCATTCCTAAACAATAGGTCGCAAGTTTAGACAGAAATCCTATGAACCACACATGTTCCACAGTAGACCGAAGTGAATACTCTCTTTGACCCTGCGCAACGAAATCCTTGTGCCGCAGTGTTTACCAGGAGTCCCCGGGAGTCATTAAAGATGGAAGAGAAGTTATTTGAGGCTGTGCGAATGCGGGTCATTTTCATACGATACAAGTCATGCAGATTACATGAAAATTAAAATGGACACTGAGATATATAGGAGGAAGTGGCGAAGAAAAGCTATAGGAGAAATGATAGGTTTATAATAAACAGACAGGCAGTTATACAACTTGTATAAAATATATATAATGACAAACAAACACATGCACTTAATTTAGTGATAACACATTATTTATTTAAGCTGAAGTATCAGCATTTTCCTTTAGCATCATTGTCCTCATTACTCCACATTGTTAAAGTAGATAGTAAACTTTATCTATTTGAGGAAGCTTTATAACCATTTCGAGTATTGGTATTGGGCGTTGTTGGTAGTGTGGCATGACGCCTGCAGTGTAATCTTCGCTTTGTACTAATGTAAAATTCCTTGGATAATTGTGCAAGACACACACTGCTTTCTCAGCTTCATCAAAACTATCTACCTTAATTTCAAATGGCGCCCGGAACACTATGAAATGTGAAGCAAGTACCAAAAATGTGCTTTAAAACTGTTTGCCGCGCTCTCATAACAGCAGATAATTATACATTTTATTTCCTAAAGGGTCAGAACTTCATTTGGCTTGCATGAGACTCCATGTGGCTTGAGATGCTTCCAATAACACTGAACAACAATGTTTTTGTTTCGGGGTTGAAATTAGCTGATTTTAATGTATTTCTACGTGTTAAAACGGAAAATGACCATAAAAATTATATATTAGCTCTTGTTTTCAAGACATAGTATCATTCTATTATATATATATTGAGTTTTCAACAAATGAAATATTTCATCACCAACAGTTGGTACACATGTTTGTTTACATAACACCCCTCTCATCAGCTGTTCATAAGTAGTAAACATAACCTTTGCGAGTTTGTCAATTGTACGCACGTGGTTGCTATTGAAATTATCGTGTGAAGTTGATTTTTAAATTAATTTAAGTGCTGATCTGAAATGCCTCGAAAGTGTGTGAATTCTGTCGATAGCTTTTGCTATATATGTGGTGAAATAACATTTAAGGCTCAGAAACGTAAAATGTCACCTATCATTAAGACTGCCTATGAACATTATTTTGGTGTAAAAGTTGGGGACCAAGATAAATCATGGGCTCCTCATATATGTTGTAATTCTTGTTCCGTCATATTGCGAGAGTGGCTGAAAAATAACAAGCGGGCAATGGCTTTTGCAGTACCTATGGTTTGGCGTGAGCCTACCAATCATACAGACGACTGTTATTTCTGCTTAACTCCTCCCATTAAGCAAGGTTTATCTATGAAGAAAAGAGGAACGGTGAAATACCCTAATCTCCCATCTGCTCTTCGGCCTGTACCACACTCAGACAATTTGCCAGTCCCTTCTCCACCCCAAAACTATGAAATTTTAGAGGAAAGTGATGAAGTCTGTTTACAAGAAGCAACCCATCCTTCTACATCCTATGACCCTGATTTTGATGTAAGCGATAGGTCTAGTGATCCGCACAGAATTAGTCAAGCAGAGTTGAGTGACCTTATAAGAGATCTTGGCTTGTCTAAGGAAAAGGCTGAGCTGTTAGGGTCAAGACTACAACAGTGGAATCTTCTAAAACATGATGTGAAAATATCTCAGTACAGACAGCTCAGTACAGGATGCTCCAGAAGTGTTTTATAAAAGACAAGCTAAACGACAGCGATCTTACAATACATCGGATTGACTTAATTGAAATTTGGTGGTACAAACCTCTTTTATTTGTCAAAACACTAAGAATAATGTTTTTTTTTATCAATTTTGTACTTAAAATATTCTAAAAGAAACATAACAATATTGTTTTTTGTACTTTCACTTTTCACGTATAGTATAACTACTCTTTAAGATTAAGTGCTGTATATCTCAAAAACCAGAGCTAATAAAAATTTTTCAATGTTATTTTCGTTTTTATCACCCCAAAATTAGTAGAAATAGACTAATTTAGTGTAGGAAACATTCAAAAAATATTTTTTTGTTGTGCAGTGTAATATATTTGGAACCGTGCGTTCACATATTCGTAAGCCATATGTAATACTTCGATAACTGTTTCTGATGCCCAGTATCTGGGACAAAAATATTTGCATTCACTTTTATGAATAATTAGAGATAGGATACATTTAATTTTTATCGAATTTATTTTGTCTCTAACTATCCTTTTTTGTGCTTTAGTGCAAAAGCGTAATGAGGTAAATCTTCGGCATTCAAAAAAAGCTAGTTAAAAGTGGAACACAAGCTACTTGCTGCTTTCAGAAGCAAATGGGAGTTCTACAAACCTTTATGGCCAAGAATGAAAGAAATCTGCAAGGTGATCCTACCAAAACCTGTCACAAAATAGTAAAGATGACTTAAGGCCCGCTAAAGTGTGAATGACAAGAAGTAACTACAAATAATAACTTGAACCTTCTCCCATTAGGTAATTGAGCAGAATCCTCTCCCTGAAGGAGGACTGGGCAAAGAATATTTAAAAATAACAACCACACAATGATGATACACAGCTGCCCTGGACGGGAACACACTTCGACCGGAGTTGTTGAAAATGGGAAGACTGTCCAGTCTTGCTCATCAACGGATGAATGACAATCATATGATCTGATAAATTTAGTTGAAAATCAATTTTTGAAGTCTCAGACAAAAAAGAATGAGAGGATTTTGCAGGGCACTGGAAAATTGAACTATGTTTTCCTAAGGACAGTTGTGACGGACAGTGTCACAACTTAGAAAGGAAGAAACCTTCAGGGCAAACATAAGAAAGCCGGACTTCAAAGGGATTTCTCTTTTTTAACATGGAAGAATTTACGTTCTGACCATGGCAGTCAAAAGATGGAGTGACAGTGAACCATATAGGTATATCATGAACGAGTTATGTCTCTAGACTCATATTCATATGGACTTTCAGAGGAACTAATATTCCGACCATTACCTCACTGTTAAAAGGCTCCGATATAGAACTATTACAATGGCTACCACTCTGGTAAGGATTCACTCTGAACAGCTCAAATATTTCCTATCACGAAGCTAGAGAAATTTCCAATCGCATAGTGACTTGTGCTAGATAACCACACTATATTCAACCTGGATGGCAACATAAACCATATATAATGGCAATTAACAATAATAAGTAAATTAGGGTGTAGCTGGATTTTGTTTCAAATCTTGATGAATTTTTGGCTTAATTTGTAAGTCATCTTGAGGGCTATCATGAAGACGAAAGAGGAGCTGTTACCAAAATGGTGAAATCTGCATAACTGAAAAAGTAACTTAACAATTGTAAGAATTACAAATAAAATGCTAGCACAAAATGAAACAGCCAGGAACACATGGTTTGATGTTGAATGCTGTCTAGGAGATGTATAAAACTGCTAACATTGGGAATTCCTTAGTTATGTAAATGTTTATGTAAACCCTCAAACCTAAAGACTATGACTTTTATTAATAATCAAATCTGTAGAATTTCATTGCACTAAACTAAATATTACAGTTGCAAAAAGACATATTGTATTTTGTGTTTTGTACTAGACATTTCAGATACCTACCTCATATTTCCTATACCTTCATATTCCTATTCTTCCGATATTGCACATTAAGAAACTCAGCCTTTCATTTACATTAAAAACTATGTGCGAAATTTCATTAAAATAAACATCTAATTGCAGCTTTTAATATGTAAAATTAAAAACTTACAAGCCCCCACACTTAATTGATCAATTTTATCAACAGACGAATCAAGTTATATTACTCTGAAATAATACCTTACTTCTTTCGATCAGATTTTGCTCAATACAAAACTTAGTCTTTCGTTTTTTACTTAAAAACCACTTTCCGAATTTCATTAAGAAAAACTGAAGACCGTGCCCTGTAGGTTTTTAAAATTCAGGCAGCTAGACACACGTTCGAACGAACGAAAGCACACGCACAAATTAAGTCAAGAGTTAAACTAGGTTATTACCAAGTTATTACACCCTCAAATATAACTACAAATAATATTAAAACTTTGAGAGTGTTAGTACATTTTTTAAATAGGTTTAGGGAAGTTTTGACGTCACAATTATGCAGGCTCCTAATATTACTGAACTTTTGGAATAAATTCCTAGATCGTTAGTACAAAATTAATAGGAACGTGTTTTCTTATTACCATTTAAAAAATAAGTTTTATAATTTCTAAAATAATAATCTAACCTTCATAAAATTGTATTAGAGCACAAATAGTAGAACCATTTTGTATTTAAAATTTTGGTTTTTCTTGAAAAAATAAATAGCAAGATGTAAAATGAATATTGAGGTTTTTTTCTATTTTTATTGTTTTATATTTTTTTTGAATTAGCACCTAAATAATTTTTGAGTTACCTACTACCTCCCCCTCAACTTTAAAATCATTGTTAAATATTATTAAATTGATATTTACTATTGAATGAACAAAATTTTAATTAAAAGTTACTTGAAATATTTTGTCTAGTTGAAGATTACTTCAGTAGTATTAACAGTAAAGAGGAATATTTAAATGATTTTAAAATATAATTGAGATAATCGATTCTTAAGTTTAAGTTCTTGAATGATAAAAAGTCGATCTTCGGCTCCGTCTTGCCAGCATGGCGGACCCGAGACAAGTGAGGGAGTCGCTAACAGTACTAGTTCTTTGTTTATTATGGTACGTCGTGGGTTCTTCCAACAATGTCATCGGAAAAATGTTGCTCAACGACTTCCCTTACCCTATGACAGTCACCATGGCTCAACTACTTTCTATTACCTTATATTCGGGCCCGGTCCTCCGCTTGTGGGGTGTCAGAAGACAAAGTGACATTCCTTGGAAATATTATTTGAAAATCTTCGTTCCTCTGTCCATTGGGAAAATCATGGGATCAGTATTCACTCATGTCAGTATCTGGAAAGTTCCTGTCTCTTATACTCATACAGGTGAGTTATTAACCAGAATTCCTATTACATTGCCCTAACAGCTTGTGACTTAAAATTTAGTTTTTTACATTCTACTATAAACTAATTTGTCCAATACTAATTAGCTTTGTATTGTTCATAGTCTAATAGTGATTTTTTAAAGTTTGGTTTAAGCTTTTATCAGCCATATTGTCTGCTAAAACTTCTAATTATTGTTGATTTTTTTCTCTGAGGCTACACAACGGATTATTTTTTTTTACTATTAACATAATAGAGACAGTTTTTTTTTTATGGAGTGGGAGGTATATTTTTTTTATAATTTATTTTTTATAGAAAGTTACCAAACAAACTACATAACTAGTTTCTAATTTAATCTAAATTATTTAGAACTTCTTTTCCAATGTAATCAAAATGTTATTACTATTTAGAATTTTTAAGTATTTATACATAAAACTTTTTTTGCTTTGACTTTTGTTGACATATGTAGCCTCCCTGGCAAATTGATAAGGTTATCTTATTCTTTCAGTGAAAGCTACCATGCCACTATTTACTGTTGTACTCTCAAGGATAATACTTAGAGAAAAGCAGACATTTAGGGTGAGTTTTCTGACATAACTGTTACTTCATATTATTGTTCATAATTTTATATATATAT
>KZ807160.1:290850-322471 GCA_000696205.2 Oncopeltus fasciatus
TAATAATATAAATAAGTAGAAGAAAAAAAAAAAAAAACTTGTAGGGCATATGTAAAACTAAGTGACTAAAGAATGAGTCATGAGAATAATACAATTTTTTTAACATACACTTTTTAATTATTTCCCAAAAGATCTAATATTTTTTTTCTCCTAAATAATATATACTTTTTAAGTATGTATTGAATGTCTTAAATAATTTGCTAGTAATTTTAATATTGAGTATAATATTATCATCTATAATTTTATTTTTCAGCACCCGACTTACCTGACCATATCATTCTTATTGATTAATATATATATATACACACACACACACATGTGTATATATTCTAAGATTGTTTTTTGGTCTTAGACATTGATTTATTTATTTATTAGGAGTTTTCTATGTAGGAATATTATAAATACTAGAACTTTGATATTGTACAAATTTTCAATTATTTAAACTATTAGTGTCTTCCCTTGTAACTACTTCAAACTATAATTTTCCCCTTGTATCACTAGAAGGGTGTTATAGTTACATCACAATAGTGAATAAAACTCTTCCAAGTCCTTATGCATGTTTATAATTTGTCTTGAAAAAAAAAAAATATAATNATATATATATGACTTATTAATTACACATATACTTTTCATGTAAATTAAATGCATTTGCCTGTTACCTTCTTAGGCGATTATGTTTCTAAATAAAAACAAACATTGTTGCAAGGACAAGTCCACTTCACTCCAAATTGAAGACAATAGTGTTTTATATTTATAATGAAATATAATGAAATTCAAATTGAATAATGTTATTTTGTTGAGTATTTCTCGAAAATAAAACTGAAACAATCAGGGTCAGTCAAGTTTTATAAAGAAATGAAGTATAAAATGTCATAATATTTTTATTTTGGCACTGTCACTTTAATAACAGTAAAGCCCCGTAATTCAGCCTACCACTGAAAAATGAAGTGAACTAATAGTTTTCATGCAGAATGTTCTTCCACCATCAACTCATATTGCATTTTAATATAATAATTCATTAATTTATAAGAACATGTTTTATCCTAAAGTTACATTTTATCAAATAGTATGTCTATTTCAGTTACAATAATATATATATATATATATATAAACCGTAAACATCACCATTTAGCTAGGAATATATAAACTTATATTGTTAACAGATGAAGTCTATAGGTCATTTTTATAATTAAGTTTAAAGACATCTTTTCTGCCAATAAGTTTGTTTTAAATTAACTAGTTTTTAATTGCATTCTGAAGAATCTTAAGGTTTTCTTCAGCTTGGAGTTTTTTAAATATTCAATGCTACAAAAGTAAACCTTAATCCTTTTTTGTAGTAGGATGTCATATGTTTATTGGTTGATAAATTAAGTTTTTGATAAGTTAAATAATAATGTGTAACCTATTATTCTGTTGTTTATATAAGTGTTCAAGTGGTAATTTTTTATACAACTATTGGTATAGTAAGCCAACTCAGGCACACCACAGTTTAAATATTAACAAATAGATTAATAAATTTAATAAAAACATTAATTGCACGTATTATATAAATATAAAACTATACACACAAACACCCATAGGTAGGTGTTTGTGTTAATTTTGACTTTTTTTAAAAATATTTTTTTTCTTTTTTTAATGTTCACTTTACTAATTTATTAAGAAGAAAAGGAAATTTGGCAAATGGTTATCTATGATTGGAAAATTTTTAAGTACAAGTCTATGTATTAATTTCATGAATTTAATAGTTATGAATATTCAATAAATTTTTTTTTAAAGATTCAGCAAATACCATACTAAATTTATAAATTAAGTAATGGAAAGAAATTGATCAATTTTAATGATTTATTTTGATCCATCCTATAAAATTCTGTTTTTGCAGGTTTATATGTCCCTGGTACCAATCATCCTGGGAGTGGCTGTAGCTACTTTAACAGAGATTTCTTTTGACTTGACTGGTCTGCTCAGTGCACTAGCTGCTACTCTTCAGCACTCACTTCAGAATATATTTTCAAAGAAGGTAACCATTTGCAGTGATATTTTGATAAATAAGAAAACTTTTGTTATTTCTTCCCTTCCGCCACTAATAAATTACTTTTTTTTGTTTTATGGTTATGTAAACTTTAATTTAGTAAATCAAATATAATTTTTATCAAATATATTATATATATTTTGTCAAATATATTTTAATTTTTTTTTCTATAACTAATATCAACTGTTCTCTAGGGAATCAAGCTTATTATATTATATGTCTTTTGAAATGTTACTTTCAATTTCTTTTGATCTTGCTTAAGATTTAAAAAAATGTAGTCCATTCAAAGCTTTATGTATTTATTTGTTTTGTTCCAATTTGTTTCCCATCAGTTTTCAAACTAAGGAAATGAATTATTTATGCTTCTTTCTGAGAAACATTGCATGCATTCATTTATTATTATAATCAGACAAGAGTGTGTTGAACGATAATTAAGAAAAATTCAGAATATCTCTGTTAGTAGAGAATTTTTGGGGTTTGGTCAAGGTTGATTTAAAAAAATACTATTTTAAAAAGTGTATTTTTTATTATCTGCTTAAATTGTAAGCCATATTCAGGGCTGTTGAAATACAATGTCATAAATAATGTGATATCAAATGCTGAGGAAAAACAAAGGAAAATATGTAAAACCACACACCTACCTATCATGAAGGGGAGATGGGATGTGTTGTCACCTGGATCAAATGTTCATGACTAGGAGGTATGGTTTAGAAATTAGGCAAACTTAAGATGGACAATGGGGAATGTGTAGGTACAAAGGGAGAGCGGTCTGCATCAAAGGAAGCAATACTGGGAAAATAGGTAGAACTTATTTAGGATAAGTAGCTTAAGGATCTAGGAGACAAGTTAGACTGGTTGATATTGGAGGAGGGCTGATGATTTTTCAGAATGTTGAAAATGTTTTATGAAATAATAAAATTATAGAATTAAAAAAGGGAGTCTCTGGACATGCCATTACCTATGTCTTTACCACTTAAGGCATTAACACCCTTTAACCCAAAGAGTAATGCTTTTTGGGATGTTTCCCAAGCATTTGTTAGAGTTTGGCACAGTGGTCTTCTGTTTAAACTGAAATCCATTCCCAGTAACACTTACCTTATCCTTAAGTCTTACTTATCCCACCGTTTCTTTGGGGTTCGGCAAGGATTAGATTACTCCGATTTATACCAAGTGGAAGCAGGAGTTCCTCAAGGTAGTGTGCTTGAACCTAATTCCTCCTGTACACTGCTGACATCCCTAGCCATCCAAGTACCCTCTTAGCTCTATTTGCGATTGACAGAGCTATCTTAGCCTCCCATCCAGTTCCTAAAACTGCTTCTATAAACCAAAAGATCACCTCGAAAAAATCAAACAATGATGTGGCAAATTGAGAATAAAAATAATGAAGCAAAATGCGTTCAAGTTAATATCCAACTGCGGAAAAAAGACTTCCCTGAAATTGTGAAATTTAACAATATTCCTTTACTTCAGTCAAATTCCGTTCATTACCTTGGGTTCCATCTTGACTCACGACTTACATGGGGCAAACATACTAGAATTAAAAGACAAGAACTCAATCGGCGATATGAACTTCTATGCAGACTCATGAATAAAAACTCTAATCGTATGATTGAAAAAAAACTGACCCTCTACAAAACCTTATTACAACTAATCTGGACTTATGAAGTAGAAATCTGGGGTGCCGCCAAGCCTTCCAATTTCCAACAAATCCAGTCCTTTCAATCTAAAACCCTCCGAATAATCGCAAATGCTCCCTATTATGTATCCAATTCCTCTCTTCACCGCGATTTTAATATTCCTTTTGTTCAGGATCTAATTTCTTCCTGCTTAGCCCTTTCCACTGTAAACTGCCATTCCATCCTAATCCACTATCACAGACCTTGTCATCCAACTCCAACCCCTACAACCCTCCTTGTCGACTAAAACGATGATAGCTCCGCGACCTCCTGGGGACATAGTCTGTAAATAATTTGAAAGTGGTGTCACTGGTCACCTTCTCTCCTCATGTGACTTTCATTAAGTTTTTTTTACTATCCATTGTAATCAAATTACAAAATGTTTTTATTTATTTTTAACAGATGTAATGTGTAAATAAAGGTTAGAAAAACAAATTAACTTAAACTTACAATTAAACGTCCTTAAAATAGTAGGTATTAACTGATTTGATATAAAAACTGCTTTTAAGAAGAAAAAAATATAGAAATTGCAGTTAAATATTGCATTTAAATTTAAAAAAAGAAAAAAAAGAAAATTTTTTTTAGAGATACACGTTTTATTCAAAGAATTTTAAGGCAGATTAAGAGTAGTGGAGACTTTCCTTTAAACCATACTATTTATTTATTTTATTTTATTTTATTTTTTAAGGTCCTCCATGATACAACTATACATCATTTGAGGCTTCTTTACTTGCTTGGGCGATTGTCACTCATTTTGTTCCTCCCTGTATGGTGCTATTTTGATCTCACAAGTGTAATACAGGAGTCTAAAATAGTAAGTAATATTTTTAATTAAGTAACATTTGTTAATAAGAAATAAGGTTTGATCTGAAGGTTGTTACTGATTCTTGATCCACTGTTATGAAACAAAACAAATCTTCACATCATAATTTTTCAAAGGAAGAAGGGATCTGGGCGACCATTAATGAATATTGACTGAGGTTCTGAAGGAAGCTGTTAATCAAATCTGTCCACAAGCACTTGCGAACTTGCAGGGAGTATGGTGTGTCAAAAAATTCTGTTAGTCCCCATACTCTCCATGGAGAAGGTGAAAAAGAGCAGTAGACTGGTCCCTTATGAACTTACTCATCAGCAATCAGCTAAGAGCTTAGAAATTTATGAAAATAAATTGAAAAACCCTTCTGATTTGAGATTTTACCAGAGATTGTCAGCTGTGGTAGAAAGTTTTCTGGAGAAATCTGAATACCCATAATGGCTAGCTAGATCGTGTTCAAACTGCTTTTTCAGTCCCTGTTTGGGAAGTTTGGTATTTGAAAAAAAAAAATCCATGCTTAACATTTTTTTGAATTTTGAAGGTGTTAAATCATGAATTTGTTCCTTATGGGTGCTCTATGAATTCTGAACTCCACTGCAAACAACTGGAAATATTATAAGCAAAGTTGTCATGAGTGTTATCCTGATTGATCAACCCAAAATAAGTTTTATTCTATCCAGGTAATGCTCCTCTTCAGACTTCCTAGCGAGCTAAAGAAATGTGTATAGAACTTAATAAGTTCGAACTCCTACCACATCCTCTATATAGTCCAGACTTTCCATCTTATGATACTACTTGTTTCTTCTGGGAAAATATTTGATAATTTTGAGGAATTTAAAACTGCAGTTCAAGAGAGATTTTTGACATTTTCCCCAAAGAATGGGGTCAGCGTGGGACTGATCAATTGGCTAGCAGATGGCAACATCTAAATTCAACAGCTAACTATATTTATTATTTAACTATGTTATATTTGTACCAGATATGCAAGTTTAAAATGTCGTTTATTTCTTAAAATATATACACAGTAATTTAAAAAAAAAGTATAATATATTTTATTCAAAGTACTGGCCCTCGCTTTCTACACATTTTGTCCATCTCTCTGGCAATATATGGATACCATTCCAAAAGAATGCTTCATCTTTATTTGAAATCCATTCATCGAGCCATTTTTGTACGTTTTCGAAATTGTTGAAGTGTTGCTCCGCCAATGAGTGTCCCATCGATGAGAAGAGGTGATAATCAGAAGGCGCCAGGTCAGGTGAATACGGCGGGTGGGGTAGGAGTTCCCAACCAAGCAAAGAAATCATTTCCTTAGTCAATCTGGCTGAATGTGCAGGAGCGTTATCATGCTGAAGAATGACTTTGGCGTGCCTGTGAGCCCATTCTGGGTGTTTTTCGATCAATGCGTGACTCAAATTGATCATTTGTTGTCGGTAGCGCTCGGAATTGACTGTTTCGCCGGGCTTGAGAAGCTCGTAGTAGACTACTCCCTTCTGATCCCACCACACACACAGCATTGTCTTCTTCCCAAAACGATCCCAAAAATGGCTTGCCTAGTGACATTCAACTGTTCTGCCATCATTTGTTGGGTTTGGGTATTGTCTTCGTCTAATAAAGATTGCAATTCGAAGTCTTCAAACTTTTTTGGTCGATTTTCTCGTTTTTGATCAGTAACATCAAAATCACCACGTTTGAAACGTTGAAACCAACGTTCACATGTCTTGACGGTTGGAGCAAGATCGCCATAAGTCTCAACAAAAATTCGATGACATTCAGATACCTTTTTCTTTTGATTAAATAAGAAAATCATGACATGCCGCAAATGCTCTTTATTTGGCTTAAAATTAGACATTTTTAACACCAAAGAAAGGTATGATACGTCCACGTAAACGACTTAAAAACAACTGACTTTTGTAAACAAATGACTAACAAACAAAATAGCGTTTAGAGATAAGCAAATCCTTCAATAGGCTAAGAGCGCATTCTATTGGAATTAAAACGACATTTTAAACTTGCATACCTGGTATGAATTAAATATTCATACAAATATAACATATTTACCGTTTCTTCTTCCGGGTTGGACCGTGTTAAGTTGTTGATATTTGCCGAGCTTCCGCATCATGTGATGGCTTCGTCAGGGCTGAAAAGAGAATTCTCTTCACATGAAAAGAGAAGCCATCACATGATGTGCGAAAGCTCGGCAAATATCAACAACTTAACACGGTCCAACCCGGAAGAAGAAACGGTAAATACATCTGACGACCGTCGAAGCCTACGTGAACAAATATAACATAGTTAAATAATAATAAATATAGTTAGCTGTTGAAACATAATCTACCTTGGTTATTATCTTAATGAATAGTTAAATACTATTTCTTATCTCTCACCTTAGGTGAAAGTTATGGAATGCCTAGTAGTATTCAATAAACCTTAGTTAATTTTAAATAATTTTTTATGTTTTGTAACTATGTTTGTTACAAATGATGACAAAAACCTACTACTTATAACTATGTTTAATTCTTTGCTTCCCCCCCTCCTGATAAAGAAAAAATGTTTGTGGAAAGTCGTCTTTGTTTTTGTGTATGTTTATCTTTCAACAAAAATGTGACTGAACAATGAATGAAAACAAAATTTTGTAGGTTTGTTTTGTTGTGGCCTGCAACATCTGTCATATCTTCTGGAAAATTAAGTGAGTTACATACATATTTGTATATATATAANATCTCCTTCTGCAGTTTTTAACAAAAGATAAATTATTATATATATATGACTTATTAATTACACATATACTTTTCATGTAAATTAAATGCATTTGCCTGTTACCTTCTTAGGCGATTATGTTTCTAAATAAAAACAAACATTGTTGCAAGGACAAGTCCACTTCACTCCAAATTGAAGACAATAGTGTTTTATATTTATAATGAAATATAATGAAATTCAAATTGAATAATGTTATTTTGTTGAGTATTTCTCGAAAATAAAACTGAAACAATCAGGGTCAGTCAAGTTTTATAAAGAAATGAAGTATAAAATGTCATAATATTTTTATTTTGGCACTGTCACTTTAATAACAGTAAAGCCCCGTAATTCAGCCTACCACTGAAAAATGAAGTGAACTAATAGTTTTCATGCAGAATGTTCTTCCACCATCAACTCATATTGCATTTTAATATAATAATTCATTAATTTATAAGAACATGTTTTATCCTAAAGTTACATTTTATCAAATAGTATGTCTATTTCAGTTACAATAATATATATATATATATTCCTATTTTCCAGCTTGACGATTAATGGTCTTGATAATGGTCTTGGTAGTATGCTATAAAACAAATAGTGAAACAAATCATTGGTACAGTTAATTAAGTAAATAGATTTCTCACCATTCAGGAAAAAATATACTGTGATTTATGAGTTACAGTTACAGGTCATGAAGACAGAGAAACATTAACAAGTGGATTAAAGGAGAGGATTGAATCTTGTTTTCAATATTTTTACTTGATAGTGAATGACAAAAAAAAAAAAAAAATCACTCCTAAATTTTTTTTAGCTCCTGGATGGTAAATGGCTTCTTTTGATGGCTGATGGTGCACTTAGCTGGCTCCAAAACCTTCTTGCCTTCTCAGTTATGTCAATGGTGAGCCCTCTAACATATGCTGTTGCTTCTGGAACCAAACGACTTGCCATCATTGGTGCATCTCTCCTCATTCTTGGTAACCCGGTGTCCAACCTCAACCTTCTTGGCATGGCTGTTGCTGCTGCTGGAGTACTCGCTTATAACAAGGTATTTCAGATATTCTTCGATAATAATATTAAATATTCTTAATTATATAATTTATTAATGTATAATAGTATAGAAAATTCAAAAATGGTAAAAGGCTCAACTTAAAAATACATTTTTTCCATTTAATTTCTTTATTGGTACCAATAAAAATTACTATTAGCCATAGAACTGGTTGAATAAGCAAAATATGGAGGTATGAGAAAAATAGGACCACCTAATTTTACCTTTTCTGATTGCGAAATTATGCTTAATAGAACCCCTCCAGAATCTCTTAGTCTCAGTGGTGTGTTGTCTCTAAATTGAATTGTAGATAGATGTATTAGGGGTTTGGGGTGCCTGAGAGTTCTTTATGGAATATTATGTAGTGTTTTTTTTTTAATGAATATTAATTGTAGAAATTTTGAAGTCAGTGTAAAGTGTGATTGCTTATGGGTACTTGTACTGGAATTTTTGTTACTGACAAATAAAAAAAAACTGTTTATTTTTAGTAAACTTAATCAATTTAGGTTTATTAAAGACAATATCCATGTCTCAGCATCTCTATATCCATGTGAATACTTCCTAGTATGTTTTCAGTAAGATTAAATTTAATTGAACATTTCGTAGACACCACCTACCAGATACAGTTTGAGTACGCCACCATCATAGCTAAAGGGAATAATTCTTATTACAAAACAATTAGGAAAGCCATATAAATCATTAAAAAAAACTATTAAATAATGTATATAGGAAAGAAAGATGTACACTAAGTCAAAATTGAAAAGCAGTATTATCAGTCAGGAAACTCAATACAGCTGCCCATCATAACAAAAGCCAGACAGACAACTTCGGAAATGAACCAACAAGAGCCAACCAATGGGAAAGTAGACTTAGATCTAGGCTAGGTCCTAGGCAGTTATAAAAGCCCCCTGGACTTGGAGTTGCTCTTATTCTACTTGCAGCCCCAAAAAAACCATCATGTGCAAAAGCTCAGCAAAAAGTAACTTTTCTACATGATATTAAGTCTATATTTATGATAGGAAATGTTCATAAATATACCATTCAGTATTGATAAAATACGATTAATGTATTAAAAAACCATACAAAGGCACTGAAAATATTACCATTAAGGAGTGAAACAGATCTGAAAAAAAGGAAAGCAAAAACAGAGTTTTCAAAATAGTATTGACTTAGAATTTACAGAATAAAAATACAACAGTTCTCACCTGCATATTTAAAACATGTTAAATTAAATATGTGTAAGAGTTTGTCAGTACATAACAATCACTGACTTTGGCTGGTTATCTTCGATTCTGTACATAACTCTTCTTGGCTTTGGATCTGGTTGTTCTTCCAATGACTGCTTCTTCGACATCAGGCTGCTGAGGCTGGTATATCAAATGTTTTTGAAAATCTGACTGTGTTGTCTGGTTTTGGGACTAATGTTGACTGAACTTAGTTTATGTATTGTTTTATCCACCTTCCAGAATCCAATTTTCCTAACAGTGACGGTAGCCAAACTTTTTCTTGACTGCTTCAAATTCCCATCTTATCCTATTATTGATAAACACATGTGCTTGAATCCTCTCCTACTCTTGAAATGAGTGACTTAATTAAAATAATAATGATGCTAGTGTGGAATAACTGAGGACTCTGGCATATATGGGAAAATGGCGTATAGACCGATTCAAATCCTACAGTGTAAATAAAGTTGTTTGTGATTTTATGATTGTTGGTGATTTTATGCATGCAACCAGTGGTGCTCTCCACTGCAGAATAAATAAATAAATAAATAATGTTCTGTACCTTCTCTCTAGTAGGAGTTGTGTCATTAGCTGCAGATTTCAATGCTTACTTTAGAGTTTCATCTTGTTTAGGAATTACAACTAATGGTGAACCCCAGTTATAGAGGAAATTATTCCTTAAGCAATAAGGGTGTCTAGTTCCATTTCCACGTGTTCTTGTAAAGCAAAAGGTACATACATAGGTTTGGCTACTTCACTGAGTTTCAGACAAACTTCAAATCCTAGAACGCAGTCAATTTTTTCTTAAAATATTGGTATAAATTTAGCAAAAATGCCTTCAATTGAATGTACCATTTATTTATTATTATTTATTTGAGGTTGTGTAGAGATAGATGACTTAAGGAATCAAGTTGCTGAAGCTCAATGCCTAGATCTCGCATCCACTGATGTCCAAGAAGTGCATTGTGCCCTGAAAGTACAACGTGAAGTTCTCCTGAATTTGTTTTCCCTTGATATGAATTATTAACATTGACCTTCTCCAGAGGATGTATAAAGTTATCACCTAAAACCTATGTTAGATGGTACAAGGGGAATATTAAGACCTTGGAACTTTCAGCTAGTAGATTATATTTAACACTTGAGTCTACTTCAAACTGTTATTTTTTTACCATTATAAAGTATTTGTCACTATCAATTATTTCAAATAGATCTTAAATCTTATTTAGACTAGAGTAGAGTAGTCTTGAGAGTCTGAGTATAAATGAATCGATTTGATAGAATCCGAGTGCCTACTTTGTTTGGGTATGCTTTCATTAGTGTGGTAATGCAAAATTCTTTCACAGTGGCCTATTTTCCCACAAGATTTACTTTTAATCTTAAATTTATCTACTTTACACTGATTGATTTTGTGATTATCTTGGCTACATCTTAAACAAAAATCTTCTATTCATAGTGAAAACAAGCCAGCTCCTTCTATGACTGGTATATTTGGGGAAAGAGCTTAAAAAAGTTTTTGACCTGGAGCGTTCAATTGATTTATCAATCTTACAAATATCATCAAATGATTTGTTAAAATTATTAAAAACAGGTTGTGTGATAGCTTTACAGTCAACTTATGAGACTTCTAGTGCAAAGGCCTTACTTAGAATTTCATTAAAATTTGTAATATTAGGTTATAAAATTTGTTCCTATAACCAATCATGTCGAAGACCACCGACTAATTAAACTCTAAGAAAAATACTAGCAATTGATACTGTCTTTTTACCCCTTTCTTGTAGACAATCTACAAAAAATTCACCATCAGTTATATCACATTGAAGGTCAGCCACAAATTCCTAAATTGTTTAATTTTCTTTTTGAAATGTAAAAAATAATGCTGAGCCACTATAACATTTTGGTGGAATTAGCAACCTCTTCAATGACTCTTCTAAATCTTTTAAATTAAGCTTGTTAACAGAATTTTCTGATCCTAAATTTGAATGAAGTTAAATTATTATAGTGAGTTGATCCTATATTTGAACACAGCAACTGGGTGATTTGTACTGGATATGAAATATTTTTCATAGTGCAGTAATTTTCAGCCCGTTTGAAGCAACAACTGAACTTTTCTTTCTGTTGATCAAAATGTTCAAAAGGCATTATATTAGAAAGATTAATTAGATTTTCTGGCCTGGCTTGTTGTATTTGATCTAATAAGTTTTGGACACAGACTGTTGAGATGCTTGAAGAACTGATAGAATTTTCTTGACTTGCTCTGGACCCATGATTAGGATTTATATTTCACCAAATAGGTGAAATTATTTGAAAAAACAACATCAAAGGAAAACGAAACTTGCCTGACATATAAGATTAAATTGTCACGTGTTGAACTTCTTCGCCTCGCCATATAATAAGCCAACAAATTGATCACAGAAAGTCCTAATGCAAGTATCTAGTAAAGATAAATTTCTGTAAATGCCATGCATCTTTTTCTTACCAATTCTGTGTTTTTTTTAATTAGCATTTTTAATAATTAATGTGTATTTAATAAAAATGTTAATTTTCTTTTCAGGCTAAATATGATGCACGAATGGCCGATAAATCTAAAGTCCAATATATATCTCCACTGCCTACAGCAAATGGGAGTATAGGGAATTCCAAAATTTCTCTTTATGTCTAATATGGAAGAGAAGTCTATGAAACTTGTGTGATATAAAGTATTGGTGAGATTTCAAAGAAATGTCACATTTATTTAAAAGGGCTTTCAGTTTTTGAATTGCTCTTAAAAATTTTTGAATTTGTTACTTATTGTACTTCTTAAATTATAAGTGATTGTAGTTATAAGTCAGGACTCTGTTATTCTTTGATGTAACTATTTGAAACATGGGCAAGAAACATATTTTATTGAACATAATTATGACTTTACTTTAAGTGAAGTATAGGTATTGTGAAGGGTGAAAAGTATATACCCATTTTGGTTATTTAATTTTATTCTTTTGTTTTTGAGAGGGACTTTTGTTTTTAAATGCTTTACTTATAAAGCTGTTGGATATAAAAACAAATTTATTGTAAATGAAAGTTTAAATGTGTGGAAAAATTAATGTGAATTTTTAACTGGAGAAATAAATTGGGAGAATGAGCTGGGAGACGAATGCTCTGGGGCCTCATACATCAAATATTTAAAATGTTTGTTCTACAGATAACTAAGCATTATAGTTATCTGCTTTGAATTGAATAAATTATATAAGAGGGATTTCATTGGGAAGCCAAAATAGAAACTACTTTTTTTTTTATTGTGCATATAGGCGTTGAGTTGCTTTGCTGATTTTTAGCTTGGTATTATAATGGTATAAATTTCATCATTGTGGTAATTGAGGGATAAAAATATATAAATGATTTTTCTACATTTACTTCAGAATCTAGGTGAACACTAGCTGTTAATGTATTCAAAACTTGTTTAAGGCTAGTATTTTAAGTTGATCAAAATTTAAGTGACTCAATTTTAGTTTATTCGAAGAAACTCTTCAAGTAAAAATTAGACATTATACAACGATTTGTTTTTATAATTTACCATTTGGTCTTAAATCTACAAGTTAAGCTGTTAATGCTATAAATATTTTGTTTCAAATCTTAGTTGACATCGTTCATACAATTATTGTAAGTGAAAGGGGCTTGTTTAGCCCATATTAAATTTGTCCCTAGAGGGTATCCTTAGTGGCAGACTTCACTGGTACTTGTCCCAGTTGAACTTTAGGCTCTTAATAAGGATCACTATAGACAAGAATTAGTCTTTACGATACCATTAATTTTAAACTTCTCTTCAAAAGTATTGAATTAAGACAGAACTTCACAGTCTAACAATCTTATTCGTGACAAATAGATAACTTGAATTTTTGTCTTAAAATAAAATGAA
This sequence comes from Oncopeltus fasciatus, assembly GCA_000696205.2. NCBI lineage: Eukaryota > Metazoa > Arthropoda > Insecta > Hemiptera > Lygaeidae > Oncopeltus > Oncopeltus fasciatus. The sequence continues at coordinate 304,269 of KZ807160.1, forward strand.
TGATTGGATAAAGAAAGATCTGGCTCATGTATCTTGGTTTCAATTTCTTTCCTTGTGAAGATTATTACTTTAACCAGGAAGAAGAAACGGTAAACACTTCTGACGACCGTCGAAGCCTACGTGAACATAAAGATTATTACTACTGAAAAAGATGATTAAATGATATCCAAACCCCTCAAAAAGAAGGGTTTGGATATAATAATAATTTTCTCTACTTCTATTATAGTCGAAGAATCTGTGGCCTTGTTCTCTGTCTCGCACCAGATTTATTTGATAGTTTTCAACAAGCAACTTAGTCATTTAAGTTGAAGTGAAGGCCTTTTCACTGGGTTGACCTGAGTCTTTTAAAGGGCAAATAATCTTTAGTGTTTCTTCACTCTCTCAAGAAGTTAGAGCCTTATAAAGGATTACCAATTGGCAGATGCTGAGGGGTTTCCATATTTCACATGCTAAGTTATATCCTCAACCATTCAGATTGACTTTTCCCTGGGAATATTTTTCAACCTCATAGTCTTGTTCTGTTAGATTTATTGAGAATGTATGGCATATAATTCAAGAGTATCCAATATCTGATTAACTTTGCTACTAAGGCCCATCAGACTTCAAGAACAAGGTTACCAAGGAAGCCCAAGTCCACCTTGGATACATTCTGGTTAAACCAAACTAAATTATCCATAAGATGATGGATAAATAAATAATGATCGTGTGGTCTTGATCTCAATTAGTTAATTTTTAAGTTGGAATTCATTTTCATGTTTGGGCAAACAAAAAACGGGTAACTATCCGAAAAATTCATAAAACTAAAATTCTTTACATTAAAAAAAAAGAAGGATGATAATACAATTGCTGGCAAAAAAGAATGCCATTATGACAGACTTCCTTAGTTAAATAGAGAATATTTAGTCTAGCTATCAACCTTAAGCAGGAAATAACTAAACTAGACAATCCCATTCTAGAAAAGACATGATTAGCCACTTCAGTATACCATCAAAGACCTGATATGCTGTTGATATGTTCAAATAGAAGGAACTACTTTTTAAAATTTTAGCTATGATTCTATGTAAAAATTCTATATTATTGAATTCATTTATTACATTATTTCTGATAAAACTCCGAGATGAGATCATCTTACAAAAGCAATCTTTCCTTAGCATGATGAAGTCTACTCATATCACTAATGCTAGTATTCTGATTTGATGTCTTCCTTCATCCATTATGAGTTTTTAAGACTTAATTTATCAACTAGAATTATTAAAAAGTAATATAAATAAATGTTTTAAGTGTACAATTATTTTCTTTCAATTTTTACTAATTTGTTTTTTGTGAATTTTTATTAAATATATATATATATGTAATTTATTCTTATTCATGTAATAAAATATTTTGTTGTATAAGAACTAGTTTCTAAAACTAATTAATTCTAGTTTTTCAAACAACCACATTTGGAATTCCTATTTTCTAATGATAATATTTTTGTTTTTAACTTATTTAAAATTTATTTATTTATTAATCAATTATTTATGGGATATGTACAGCTCATTTGTTTGAAACCTTATAATAATTTGTATATTTAATAACCTTTTAAAAGATTTTGTAAATAATTGTAAATCTGTAAATACTTTTCAAATTTAATTTCTGTTATTTAATAATTAAAGTAGGGAGGTATTATATTTAACACTTTGGAAAAAAGTATTATTTTCATTGTGTTATTGTTATTAATTTTCTATGAGAATATTACTATGACATTAAAAACTTTGGACTCAGTTATCTTATGTTTGTTAGTAAATTAATTTAAATATTTATTCTCAGGAATAAAATATTGTTGATCTATTCCTACATATTGTTTGCTTTAGTCCTACCTGAAGGCATATTTTAATAAACAGCCAAACTTTCAACAATAAAAAAAAAAAGCTAAATAAATGTGAATAGTTTTAAATCTATTTCCTTATTTGTATAATGCATATATATGATGAGCTTATGGAAGTTATTTGGCAATTTATTTAAGTGCAGAAACTGCTATTAAAAATCAATGAAAGTTAACATAAATGTTAGTACAAAGGTTGCTTCCTGAAAGAGCTATAAGTTGACATGATGACTTACAGCTTTATTTTCTTTATATACAAGGAGTTCCTTTTGCTCATGAACCTTGTAAGAGTCTTCGTAGTTTATAGCCTTGATAAATATCCTTCAGGGATATTGTACTGTCTCCATTTGGCTAAAAATTTAATCCTTGAAAATGTGGAGATTGGCCTTTTTTAAGGACAAATTTTGAAGCCTGGAGAAGAAAACTCAATATTCCTGAAACACCCTAATTAATATATTATCAGGAATAACCAATCGCTGCAAAAAAAGAAAAAAAAAAGTGCAGTCCAATATCTTAAACCTTTTGCTATTAGGAGTCCAGCATGCTGGAAAGAAGTCATAGGATTGATTAAATGACCTATTTTATAAGTGAGTTGAAATAGTTTAATTAGTAATCAAAATAGTAGAGATATTCTAAATCAATCAGGATTGGGGGAAATTCTTGTTGAAGAGTATTTTAATACATAATTTTTAATTATGGAATCAGTTTTTGTGCTTCAGTATAAGGTGTAAAAATATTAAAGGTTTTACTCCTGTCAACAATGCTTTTTAAGTCAACATACGCTTAATACATCTTTAACAACCACATTAGGGAACCTCTTGAGACCTACATTATATTTGAATAAGAATATGTGAATTTAATAAACAATGCATACACAACCACCGAGATCCACAAAATAAACTAAGCTTTTAACTATATTTGTTTTAAAATAATGTTAAATTAAAAAACTAGAAAAAAATATACTGTCGAAAGATAATGAATATCAGCTTTTTTTTTTTTTATGTACCAGTAATAAAAGTTAAGTGCAATTGAAATGCTGAATAAAGTTTTACTATTTACTAAGTGTTATTAAGAATTTATTAGTGAAATAATAAGAGTAGGGGTTTGGCTAAACTCTAAATTTTATTATGAAAAATTATTTCTAAGCAGGAGTATTATTGAATAAGAGACGAGCTGCAAGGATCCAAGACTTCAGCGCCATGCACAAGTTTAAAAAGCCTGTTACACAGGCGTTATAGTCTGAAATTATTGGAGCATTAGGTGGTTATTAACCCAACTTTATTATAAGATCTGTCATGAAGATGGGTAGCACATTGCTTTTTACATGAAAATATAATAATAAGTTAATATACGTCATTTTATCAGCTCTATAATGATGAAATAGCTCAAACACTAGCATAAGTTCAGATCAAGCTTGGTACAATGATCTAGACACTTAGCAAGCCATTTTAACTACAGTTGCATTAAATTAATCTTAGTTTTTGATTGTTGAAAATTGGAAAAAAACCAAAAAATAAACCCATAACTCATTTATATACTTAAGGCTCATTTTGAACTAATTCATAGAGTTAAAATATTCAAACGAACTGCAGAACTTTTCTTTGACTCATGTCCTAAAACCACCATTGTGAGGGCATAGGGCCTAAATTTCTTAGGTTTCCTGAATAATTTTATTCCAGCACACAAGTTATCCGCCTATCTGCCAAAAAAACAAAAAGAAAATCTGAAACAAAATTAGGAAAGTCATAGCAGCTTTTAAAAATGTACATAACTCTTAATGACCATCTGGTGAGACATTTTGTTTAGAACAGTTTAGAAACATTTCTAAAAAATTTTTTGAACATTGTCCAGAGAATTCCTCATAAGGTAATTTTATGTAGATTCCTAAATTTAATTTTTATTATATAATGACATAAGAATTCATTAGAGCTCATGACAGTAAAAGCAGTAATTATTACAAGAAACTGGGCCACTAACATATCAAGATATTTTTAAACTGATCTGAATTGCTATTATTTCTATTTTAAACAATCAATTAATGATAGTTAAGGATTAAGACAAGGAGAGATCAATAATGAAATATTAACATTTTAATTATTATATTGTAATACCAAATGTAAAAACTTAATTTATTAATTTTAAATAATAGATATAAAATTAAAGAAAAGCAAAGTGAATGTATTTGCCAAGTTAGTATTATATGTTTTAAATACATTTTTGGTAACTTAAATGCACTAGATCCACACAATGAAAAGCTCCTAACTAATTAGGGCTCTAAAAATAAATTATTTTCATCAGTCAAAGCTGCTGGAGTTAAGGAACCCCATTAGACAAAATAATCAAAATGTGTTTACACAACATAATTATACAACAAATGCATATGAAAATACAAATAAAACAACGAAGATCAATGAGAAGTAGAAACTGAACTACATGAAGCCTGCTTTCTCTTAATAAGAGTTTGGCACAAAAGAAGAATTCAAAAATACAATATTTTATGGAGTAAATTTGATATTCCAGGAACACATTTTATCCAAAAGGTTCTGAAAGAAGTTACTAAATGTCTCCCAATATATAAACACTTATAAGTTATATTAATAAATAAATTCTTTACCTTTAGGTACCATCAGCACACATTGAAAACTATACAATTTTTTCTATATAAAAATGATTATATACTCATTAAACAGTTCTTAAACAGATTTAGTTCATTTATCGTATATGTAATCTTATAAAAAATAAAATCAGCATAATGATGAATATCTCATTGTTTAGAACAATTCTGCTATGAGCTCAATACTAACTATCATAAAATAGACATTAAGATAAATAATAAACTTAAGGATGAATGCTTTAAAAGTTTGCAAACATTCAATAATAAAATATAAGAATTACTGGTTTTCAAGTAACACTGAGTCTACCTAAAGGTGAAATATCTAGCTACATGTATTATCAACATAAAATCAAATCAATATTTACACATATATAATAAATTGTCTTATCCATCTATAATATCTTATAACTAAAAAGTAACATAGTGGGAGCCACATGGTCACTTTTTCTTTCAAAACCCCAAGTATATAATATTTTATAGGCTTTAGGAAAAATAAATAAGAAAGCTGAATGCACAGTTAATCTTAAAGGTTGGTAACGAATTCCTATATCAAAGCTACAAGTTTTCCAGGGCAAGCTCCCTTATATTGCCTTTAACTTCACTGCAATATGCTCTCTGAAAGAAAACACTCTAATGATAATCTTAAAAAAATTACTAAAAAATGCCATGCTTACACAGAAAAAACAAAGCCAGAGCCATGGAAATAATACAATTTTATTCAGCATCATTGAAAAAATTCTTACAGAATGAAATGCCAAGCCAATAATTGGCATTATAAATTAATTTAGGCATATTTAATTTTAACAAGATTTCTTTTGTACTCAAATAAATTAAGAATGTTAAAAGTAATATAAAAAAATTATAATTACAAATGTAAATTAATAGTATACTTTTTTTTTTTTTGAGAATCAAATAAGCCAACTAAACAGTTTATTATGAACAATCATTTCAATGATCTGAATAAAAATAAAAAGCTCTAGAAATGCCTTTCAAAAATTATCAAGTAAGGACAATTCGTCTTTAAGTACATATCTACACAAAATATGAAAATGATAGTTGATCAAATCTTAATTGTGGAGGGCAGTGAGGAGAAAAAAGGCAGAAAAACCAATACAATTCAAGATTATTATCAGACCAAGATCAGGTAAAATGAAACAGTGAGAGCTAGGAAAGTTTTACTAACACAAGAAACTCACTATCATTTAGACTAGATAGAATGCAACTAGATAGGCTAGTATTATATGGGACCTGTCAAAAAGACTGTTAAGATACCTCTTTTTCATTTGATAACGATAATAATTCAAATGAAATAAAGAATTATGATACTTTTAAATTAAAAAATACTATCATAATACTTTTGAATAAGAATTCTTTGGAATTTAGAATAAATAAAATACTATATACTTTTTTTTTTTTTTTTTTTGAGTGGAGAACCTGAGTATCAAATAATAATAATAATAAAAATTATCCTTTGTTAATCATAATTCTCAAAACACAGCTAGACATCAAGTTTCATTTTCTGCTGATTCTAAATTTTGGTCAGAATGATCTGACCTCCTTTTAAGCACATGGAATTAAAGTTATGAAAATACAAAAGCACCTATAAAATGAATGCTTAAAACTTTTAGATTTAAGGAAAAATATATAAAACTGTTTTTAAGTCTTTCATTATATATATTTTTTCTCATAACTTCAACAGCTATGTCCTTAAAAGAGGCTGTCAGTGGCTTCTCTAGTTTGAAAAATATACAGTTATATGTCTAGGACATTTGGAAAACATATATCTTTGGAGAACATTTTAGCATTTACATTTTTAAAGTCATATTACTTCATATCCATGTGTGAAGAAAAAAGTAAACCTTTATTAAAAAAATAAATTTATATGAGAATGATCCCAATGAATTGTTTAGATTTAGAAATTGAAGACTTGAAAGCATAAAAATATTGTTCTATAAGAAACAAATTCTAGGAAAGCAAGGCCACGTAGATAGTTTTCCACCAAAAATTATGAATATTTAAATTAAAGAAAAATATACTTAGAAGAAATTGACATATTCACTAATGATAATGTATTGTATATAATGATTATTGATAAAGGAAATACAGCCTCGAAATATTAATTTTCAGTTTAGTTAGAATCAGGGCTCGGCTATGTTTACACATACCTATAAAAAATAATTTACTGATTTTAGACACATAAAAAGTGTTCATTCATTGATAGTGATTAGAAACCACAATTTAAGGCTTGTGTTCTTAGGGGAGAAAAAAATGGTAAAAATCCACCCTATAATATACTTAAATTAAGTGAAGGTGTATTAGAAAGCCAGAATTAAAATTTTCTGAATTCTTTTAGGTAACAATATTTATTTTAAAGTTACATTGCAAATTAAGTATAAAAGTAATACTATAAGCAAAGCTTGCTATTATGTAGATTTCACAGCTTGTCTAGTTCCAGGATTTAGCTGTCTCTTTCACTGAGCCCAAGTCACATGCTTTAAAAGTTTTTAATAATTTACAACAGCCCTTAATCTATTTATAATGAATTTTATTAACAAATTATCCTTATTATGTTTTATTTGAAGTAGGACTTGGTGCACTTAGAAATAAAATTATTTCCTCGTGGCCATAACAATATTTTTTAATTTATTTATTTTTTATAAGGCTGAGAATATTTTTAATGGTACCTCATAGGTTAATGATTCTGAGCTCAAAGAGAATGAGAACACTTATTTAGGTCCTTCTACCTTGGGGCATACTTATTCATGAACCATGAAAATCATATGTTTATCTAAGTCACTAACTACATCCCCCTACTTTGCTGTAGATCAGCTATATTTATGCAGAAATCCATCTTTAAGTTAAGCAGAGTAGAAATTCTGTTATTAGATGTCATATGGTGGTGCATTGGCATACTTTTAAGTACATGTAAAACTTGGGGACACACAAAACTTTTTTTATTGACTTAGACCATAATTTGACTTTCATAGAGCCAAAAAATAATTGTAGTATGTTATCTAGTTTAATTAGATAGCAAATTAAAATGATAAGTTTAAAAAAATATAATAAATTAAAAAATATTCATTTATACATTTTGCTTTTTTATCTATCTCCTTTTATATTAAAAATAGTCAATGAATCTATTTCCTATACATCATAAATTATGTGATAATGATGGTAATAATTTGGTACTAAGTAAAAGGCATTCATCCTCATTTTACAAGAGTCCTTAAAACTCCTGACCAACCCAGATTTAATTAAGATAGGAATCTTTATCTATTGCTTGTCATCATAAAAGTAATCAATACAGAGATCCTCGAGGCAGCCAAGTTCAGAATTTTACAATAGATGACACAAAGAAGAATTTTATTCTCATTGAAAAGGGTCCAATGAAATTAATCTTCGCATTTAGGGGGAAAAAAAAAGGAAAGAAAAAAGATGACATTTAAATGAAACATTGACTATTATTAATTTAGAAAATTATTTTTAATTTCTTTGTAATATTTTAAATTTTTTTATGTTAAAAAACAACAACAAAAAAACTATATTTATACAACTTGTTTCACATTTCATTAGGGTATGAATTAATAAATTTTTATTAATAAAACTGAAAATAAATATATTGAATACAGAAGATACAATTACTAGATTTTTAAGAAAGAAGCAGAAAATGGAAGGTGATTATTTGGGACTCTTAAGAATTTATGTATCTAAATAAATGGGTTTGGTACATTTTTTAGTGAGAAACAGTCAATAAAACTTTTGAGACTTCGAAAAAACAAACTTAACACCTACCAATGAAGTGTACATATTTCAATATTTTAAAACCCCTAAAAAAAAAAAAATGAATAAATAAATAAAAGTGATTTTTTTATTTCTCATGAAAGTCATGATCGAAACAATAAAATTTAATACTGATAAGTTACATAAACTGTTTCAGAAAAAGTTTTGTGGGGGAAAAATTCTTATAAGTTAATGTAGAAGAGTCAATGCCCTTTTGGGAAAAATTAATTATTTTGCACAGTTCAAAGCTCTTGAATAAAATCATGTAAAACTCCTAGAGGTAGTTCATTGAAACAAAAGCTATTTAAATTTTTCCAACATACTTCAATTTATTTTTCTTCATTGAGATAATTACTAAAATAAGTAAAATTCCCTATGACTTATCGGACCTATGTTCTCAGTCCCAATAAAAGTTGTGCTACCTAATAAGGTCAAAGGTACATAGTTTTAATATTTGATGGTAGTATTCAGTCATAACATCTAAATACATCCTAATATCACTTTCATTTCTTAGATGAATTTTCATAAACTACAATGTAAAGCTTAATCAAATGACAGACTACCCGCAAATTATTTATTCTGCAAAAAAGAAAATATATAAATAAATAAAGAAAACTAAGCACAGTAACATCAAACAATATTAATAAAAAAAGGTTAACATTAACTGACATAAATAAAAACTTTATATACAGTCTCATCACATTCAATAAAAGTGAGATAACCAATTTTTTATTTTGACAGTGGAGGAATTCTCTTGTAGTCAGTGGAGTGAGTATGGCTATGGCAACCAGTCATAAAAATAAGCTACCAACTACAGTACACTTCAAATAGTTTTTACACTTCCCAAAAGTTTTTATCTTTAAATAAATTTACAACATAAAGTAAAACAAGAACAATTAAATAAATATACCACAGGAAATTAAATTACAGCAATATGAGGACATCATGTCATGTATGCATTTAAATATATAAAAAAAACAATTATTTTTATTATTTTTTTTTTGTTGCTTTTCATATTAATTTAATTTAAAATTATATAAAAATGCATTATTACTTTAAAATTACTCAACGTTAATATGTTTGACATAGCAATTTCCACTATTAACTAAATGTTACTGGAAGCTAAATATATGTACAGAGAAGCAACAAAACCAAAGAGAGGACATCGTTCTGTCCACATAACTTTGCTCATTACCCCAAATTAGTTAATTAATTTAAAAATCAAATACATTCATGTATAAGATTCAATTATATACAAATTCATATTGACTTAAATCTAAACTTTGGTATATGCTAGAGTTGATGAAGCGATTGAGCCTTGGCCACACCTGAAATAAAATAAAAAACATGTGAGACGATCATTGAAACTTCTTTAGATGCCAAGATAAACAATGCCACCAAAACTAGTATTTAAAAAAAGTTAAAAATTTAATGTAGAAGGGTTAAGAAAAATAGTTGAAGAACCGCAAAGACTATTGTATCACTTAGGTCATAATAAGCAAAATTTTTCAGAAGTATAAAATTTGCAAGAGGTGGCTCATTGTTAAAGAATTTCTAACAATAAATGTTTCTAATAGATAATACAGTCCTAATATAAATATGATTAAAAAATATAAACCATCAGTAAGATGTGGGTCATGTAACAATACCTACATTAGCCAGAATGACACTGGCATTACCAAAAGAGTCAATTCAGTGAATTTAGACATGTTGAAGTGGATCACACTGTCTTACTTCTACATGAAGAAAAGAAAGAACGTCTACCACAGAAATGTTAAAAATAAATTTACATACTTAAATCACTCTGTACATTAAGAGTCATAAACACCCTACTGAACAGAGCAGAAACATTATGCTCAACTGCCAAAAGTCTGAGGACTGCCTTCATGAAGAATGACTAAGAATCCAATGCATTTGGTAAGGCCAAGAGGAAGAGAGTACATAAATAAAACAGAAAGGAATTAGTCACTGAAGAAATAGCCCGGATTATCAAAGAGCACAAGATCAGAACAACATGTACCACCAAATGGCCAAAGTTCTCTTAAACCCCAAGGATAAGCTTGCTCTCAGGGTTTCAGGAATATAGAACATTCACGCACAGGAAAGACATTAGCAGAGCACTTTATAGACACATCCCACCAAATCCAATTCGAGAACATCATCATCCTAGCTGAAGAGAATAACTAGAGAAGCCATAGAAATAATAAAAAATGCAAGCAATATTAATAGGGAAGGATATATTGTAAGTCAAAACTGAAAACCAACAATAAATGGCAGGAAAATTAGCACAGCTGCCAATGATAACAGAAACCAGTCAGACCCCTTCAAACATGAAGATATCAAAAACTATTCTAATACTTACTTAATAATCCATTTAAAACGTTCTCTAAGTTTGTTAAATATCATTTGACTTTTTAAAAAAAGAAGAGCCAGAGATTAGTTATTTTTTCAAAAAATAAAGTCTTCTTCTGACAGTAAATAGTACAAAATTCTCAAAATTTTAAGGCACTATGGAAAAAAAATTTAACAGCCGCTGAAGAAACTTGTGAAATTATTGAACTGTGTGGTGTTAGTAAGGAAGAAGTGCTCTGGGTGACCATTAATGGATATTGATGAGGTATGCAGGAGCTGTTAAGTCAAATCTGTCCACAAGTACTTGTGAACTTGCCAGGAGTGCGCCTATTTTATCCAAGGGAAAAACTTTTATAATTTTGCTGAAGTTGAAATTGCAGTCCAAGAGTTAGTTGACTGGCACCCCAAGCGTCGATCGAGCAATTGGTTAGTAGCAGATGGCTAATGATGGTAGATAACAGTGAGATAATTAACAATTTAAAAAAAAATCATAGATCATAAATATTTGGTAGAAAAATGGTCTTTTTTTATTTTTTTTTATATATAAACCCCTTTATTTATATTATATTTTAATGAAATACTTAAAATCCACCTAAGTATGACTAAAAAATATTATTCAGCATAAAAATGAGGAAATGACTTCCTGGATTTTTCTTTTCTCTTGATTGTTTCTAACACTTATAATAAAAATTAATGCAATTTTAGACTATGAATTAAGTTTATGAAAACTCATTTCTCATGTCCAGGTTTCCAATAAATGTATATATTTAACATAGATGATAAATATAATCATATATTTATCTATGTTAGTTCTATATATTTCATTATAGAAATAGAGTTTTATTGTGACTAAGAAAATATTTTGGCACAAAATATATCAAAATTGCTGTTTTTTTTTGTTTTTTTTTACTACTTCTGAAGCCATTTAAGGCCTTGAAGAGAGGAGTGAAAAGACGGGGCTAGAACCCATTGTGTCTAACTTAATTGCTTAGTTTAAATGAGTTGTTAAGGCTAAGTTTCATCAAAAATGGTCCATATTAAAAGATCACAAGCGAGCGGATAAGTGAGACGTTTGGCTGGCAGAAATATTTTTCCCATTAAAATAAAACTCTAATTCCAACAATTTATAGTAGTTGAATGAATCTCATATGGAATTAGGAACACTGTCAGCACAAAGAGAACTTAAAACCTAGATTTGAAAGAGGTTCATTTAGATTATTCAGGACAATTGCAATATTTTAGTTTTGAAGAAAAACAAGGAATTTTCAGACTTTCAGCCAATAGAGCATGCTCTTTATGTTGAAGTACTTCTCTGAGTTATCTCTTTCTCTTTCATTTAAAATTTTGTTTTTATTTAACAATATAATATACAGGCATATTATTTTCTATAAGTATTTTTTCAAAAAGTTTTTAATACATTTATTTGATTAAAGAGCCAAAGAGAAAAACCAAAATTGTGAAAGCAGTAATGTACCCTCCCAGGCACACAGCTTAAGGATCAGATCATGAAAGGTATTTTACTCATTTAAATACTGTATTAGTTGTGGTATTTAATCCCACATTAATTTTATACAATAAGTGCAAGGGAATAGAATAAAAAAAAAATCTTACTACCTCAGCCGGGACTCGAACCATGCATTTTTACTCAGATGGTTTTGTTGTCAAAAATTGAAATTGCAATATTAGTTTGTTAATGACACAACAAAACAACTTAAGACATACTCAGATATGTTCAGACTCTTTTTTATTATTATTGTAACAGACAAATAAACAAAATTAAAAACTAACATACATATTGACAATCTAGCAAAAAGACCTAGGATTGAATAACCCACAAAATCACATTCTTTTTAAACTGATACATAAATATGGTCAGTTGGTCTATAACATACATAGTACAACGAGGAAGATAATAAGAAAAATACCATCCCTGACAAACCCAATGGACTGGGAAAACACAATCACCCATGGACTGCCTCAATATTTAAACACTTGAGACTCTTTGGCCTAAAAAAGGCAGGCCCCTGCCAAAAAATTTTCTCTACTAGATGTGGTATATTCTATTGAAGACGGATTCCTTTAGGTATAGTGGCTACTAGTTAATTAACTCTTATTTTAGAGCAACTATCTAACTACACAGGACATATGCATTTTAGGCAACTTATGATAATTAACGAAAATTACTAGAACCAGCACAAAACTTTTATGAATAAAATATTGCATTAGCAAGAGGATTTTATTTCACTTCTAAGAGACATTTTTCAGACTTTAAGAGGCCATATTTGATTGTAAAATCAGACAATTTATATTTTTCTTCTACTATCATCAGTGATAAGTAAAGTTAAAATTGGCAGCATCATAGTGAATTCAAAATAATTATTACGAACTTAAGATTTTTCGGTGTTCTCTGAATGACCATTGAACAAACTTAATATGAACTAAATTCACTACTATGAAGTAAGCACACACTAAAAATATTTTATTTCCACAGATAATTTGAATTTGATCTGAGTTTTAAATTTTACTGGTTGCCTCAAATATTATTCATACTTACAAACATGTTAAATTCGACTAGAGTATTCCGGTCATAAAGGCAGTATCCATGTTGAGAATAAGTGTCCTTATAAAAGCCATCTCTTTCCGAGCATTTTCATACATCACTCGTGGTTCGTCACAGTAACACCTGAAGCATTAAAAAAATGATAAAATTTAAGGCAATTTAAACTTTTAAACTTTTATTATAAGAAAAAAAATGATAATAAAATTAAACTATAACAGACTGTTTTGTGGATTGAAAATATACTGACCTGAGACAGTTGGGAGCCATCACCATTGCCAGATTGTTAGCATCCATTTTTGTTACAGCAACAACTTCAGGCCGAGCAAATATCTAGGAATGTGAAAATTTGATTATCTATTGTGAAGTTTATAATAAAAGATAAAAATATTTAGCTGATTCTCAATAATATATAAGCTTGTGATCCCTAAGCATCTATACAGCTCATATCTATATATCTTTGTGATATCGAGGCTTATACATAGGCTACTAAAAAATCCTAATACTAAAACATATATAAGAAATAATTTTTTCTTTCATGTTAACTTTTATAAAAAAAAATTAATTAAGAGTATTTTGAATAACATAAATTTAGTGAATTTAATTCAATAAATTGTAAGTTACTATGTTTCATTGAAGAACTAAGTTCTGGTACTGCTTAGGAGCTTTACTGGGGGTGAAGATAAATTTGAGGGAAACTATTTAAACCAGAGGAAATTAAACAAAACCAATGACGCATTAGTGACTGATTTAAAAAAAAAAAAAAAAAAAAAAAAAAAAAAAAAAAAAATCCTTACCCTTGCTTGTTCAATTTCTTCCATTGTAGGTTTCCTGATAGGTCTCTTGCCGTGGACTCCTATCCTTTGGAGGCGCTTGCAGGCTACACTCGCATAATGACTAATTTGTACATGCACAGGCCACTTCCCTACCTCAGGAAAGTCATAACTAGGATCCCGGTGCCTTAAGATTCATAGAAAAATTTTGGTTAGAATTAAATATGATTTATAAATAAGATACATGATAGAAAGGGACACATACTAGTGACTCTACTAGGCAGGTACCAAAACCAATTCAATCCTTATAGTTTAATAATTTTTCTCCACAGCAGAAGTGGATAGACTCCAAGGTGATGCATATCACAAACTATCACGGCTTATTTACTGCTAATAACCTAAGTACTTAATGTCATTACATGCTTCTCAGAATATCTTAATATTTAAAATTGAATTGAACAACTGCTTTTTATGATCGAAAAGGTCCAAATTTTGCTATTCAAATTTTGATATTCTTTAGTTGACTAAGATTGTATTTTTTAATAATTTATTGTTTTACAAATAAAATATTGTACCTATTAATTTCTATTTAAGTTAAAGAATATGAAATAATTTCAGACAATTTACAAAAAAAATGTTATAATAAAATAGTATTATTTGACATATTTTCATTGAGAGAATTTACCATTTAAATCATACAAATTTGATTTAATAATCTAGAAATTAGTTACTTAATTTATTAACAAATATAAGATAACCCAAGATAATCAATATCCAGCCAATTATATAACCTTCCTGGGCAAAAGTGCAAACTAGAGGGTGAAAGGTTAGTATCATCTGACTCTATCAAACTGAGCCAAGTGGCTCAACAATTTAAGTGTCAGCAGTGTGGCTCCTACTTAAAGCTAACATCCAGACTAAGACAAGAAGTGACTTACCTATTCATATAACCTTCGAGGTATGCTTGAAATTTAGGAGATGGGGGGAAGAAGTACAAACAGATTGCCATCAGTTCCCAGCCTCTTTTTAGACTGTCCCTGGAATAAAATATTTCGTTAGTAAATCATCCATTGTTTAGATAAAAATTCCACTAGAATCCTTCACTAACATTTCTATATAAAATTCTAAGCAAATCACGATTTCTCTCTAAAAATATATAATTATTAAGAGCAACAATGGTAAACACTTTTATCTAAAATAAAGAATGATGGTGAAGGACTTTTAGTTATAGTAATTAGTGAAAGAGAATAAAACTAGTGTTCCAAAAAAGCTTAAATTTTGAAACTTAATATGTATAAGCATATACAAATACATATACATATTTTGCACTTATTTATAAATTTAGTTAATTCCTAAATAATCTACTAAGCTTCTATAAATTTGCTGAGCTTCGACCTAAACATAGGATCATGAGGTAAACCATGTTGGTGACAGGGGAGAATTATTGTAAAATTAAAGATAGAAATTAATTTAAGGAATTAAATAAATGTTAATTAATAAAAGGAGAGTTTTTTAACCATAGATATTATTATTAGATGATTTTAGTTGGGGTTCGGTCAAGGTAGATCCAAAAAAAANAGAAAAAAATTAATACAAGGAATGCAAGGGAGTTACCACCGAGGCTGGCTAGATAATCTCTTTTGCTCCCCGCACTTTACTCTGAGTCTAAACCCTCAAGTAAGACGAATATATCATCTTATGCTCGAAGGAGCTAACATTGTCGGCTATTTGTTAGAGTCCCATTTTTTCCTATATTTCGTTTTTAAATACTGTTTTTCGTTGTGGTATTAAATCCTATGTTAAATTTTATACAAGAAATGCAAGGGAGTTAGAATAAAAAATGAGCCTCGATGGTGCAGTGGCCAGCATACTTGCCCGGAAAGCAGGAGACCCGGGTTCGAGTCCCAGCTGAGGTGGCAAGATTTTTTTATTCTAACTCCCTTGCATATCTTGTATAAAATTTAATGTGAGTTTAAATACCAAAAAGAAAATCATTATTTAAAAAAAAAAGAAATTTAAGTTTGTGCCAGAGTGTTGACACAAAAACACAACAGGTTCTAGCTACTAATCTGACTGAAAACACACCAACTAACGTATTAAAGTTTCACTCAGCAAGGGAAGTGTAGTTGGAACTTTAAAGAATCTATGAGGGAGTTACTAAAGACAGAACATTTGACCTTTGTCAACAGTTTTTAAATGCAAGTATAACAGTGATGGATAAATGACAATCTTTACAAATTGGATAATGAAAAGTTAACAGATGTTTTTTTAGTATAAAAAAATCAAAGGAAGCACTACTAATATTCGTCAAGTCATTAACTAATACTTAAATAGGGTCCCTCCATTTTTGTGCTCATGAAATAGAGCTTTCAAGTGTAAATATTGTGAAATTTTGAGAGATGAAGAGGCAATGAGCTTCAGTGAAAATATAAATTCCAATGTTGACAGTCAAGTTTATAAAAATAAGTTTATTTGTAATTATTATTAAAAGGAGGGCTACATTATTACATTTGTATCACATAGAAAAAATATGGTCATCCCCTAAGTCTAAAAATGCTGATATTTAATCAAACAGGTCAATTTATCCAACAATTGATATTATATATTTTTAAGACATATTTTCTACTGAGAGTGGCAATTTTGATTGGTATGTAACCAAAAGAACTACCAATTGTCTTTAATAATAAATACATTTTTATTTCTATAAAGAAGTTTGAATGACCAAACACAATCATGGCAGAAAATTGTGATAATAGTTGATGTCCAAAGATAAGCGGCACTGAAATCTTTGCTGCAAACAATAATAAACCCATTCCTTATGAGATGTTTAATTTGTTCTATAAATAAAGAAAAAATCTCTTTTCTGTTTCTACTGATCATGGGAAACAACATACAAATAAATTTATTTCTACAACAGAAAGATTGTCTCTTATTGTTAATAACTATGTTGTAAGGCCTTGTCTACAGGGAATAGTTATTTATCCTATTTTTATAAATTCAATATTATAAGAAGGATCTGAAAAAATTTTTCATGGGTATGATGATGAGCCTAAAATTTGAAGTGAACTCAGGGGCAGGACATCAATCAAAAAGATAAGATGATACAATTTGTGTATATATTTTTTAAATATTATTATCCAGTTACTTATGGCCTATTTTATAGGTAAGGATACGGTCGAACTGTCTAATGCAATACAAAAATAGATTATTATTACAATAATTATAACATAACTCGAACTACATAACATGAAATTTTAGTAATCAGCAATTTTTCAATTTTGTTTTACTGAACACAAAGTGTCCATGATCTGCTTATTATCAACCCTAGGATAAATATGACAGACATTGGGAAAAATTTAAGTTATTCACTAAAATAAAAGGTATAACAGATATAAAATTGCTGCTCCAAAAGGTTTTCTCTAACAGTAAAGCATATATCAACACATAAACACACCTGCAAGAACCTGATAAGGTAGGCCAGGACCATTCGGTTGAGGGGAGGTAACTTGTCCACAATGGCTCCAGCCATGGTTGGGTCATCACTACATGATATGCAATCATCGTAGAGAGAATCAGGTATCAATGGCTCATACAATTCTCGGTACCTGAGAAAAATGATTTTTTAGTAAAATTAGAAACATATTAATTTCTTATGTGTATAGAAATGTTGTGTGAGATGGGAATGGAATTTGGAGAAACAAATGTGGATTAGGTCTTTGACGAGGTAGATTTTGAGGTCATTGTGAAGGGTAAAGTTGGATACTTGGGAGCATAACCAATGACTCTGAGGACTTTGGACATTTTATACATCGCAGCCCCTGTAGCTGGCAGGATGGTTTTTCAAGCAGTGGGCGCAAGTAGCGGGTTCCTACCGTCTTTTTTGGTAGTTTCTGGTGTGATGCGGACCACTGCATTTTAGGCACCATGGGTTGTAGTTTCAGCCGTCTTTGGTATTCACAAATTGTTGACAATTATGGCACTGGACTACCCCTTTTTTTTATGTAGGGTCTCTCGACTTTGATAATTGTTCGGCACAATGCTATAGAATATATTTCTTGAACGTTGAACATTTTTTCAACATCTACAAAAAACAGTGGTATGGGTGCCTTATCTGTTCCCCTTCCAGGGCTTAAAACATTGAGAATGTTTTTCACCACAAACCCTAAGACAGTAAGACTTTACTGCACAGTAGGTGAACTAAAATAAAATAACAATATATCAGTTAAAAAAAACAAAAAACAAAACAAACAATATATATATATA
>KZ807160.1:346631-357594 GCA_000696205.2 Oncopeltus fasciatus
AATAATAATATAATTTACATTATATTATAATAATATAATTTCCACAATTAGTACTATAAAAAAAAAGTTTTGTATTAAATAAAAAAATTGACTAAATTAATCTTCTTAGTATTAAAGTACTTATAAATAATAATTTAACAAAATAATATAACTCTAATGACCCAATGTGGTTACTTGGAAGATAAAAATAAATAAACTATAACAGATCACTTTAAACTTCTCATTTCAAATGAAAGATTCCAATAAGTACACTTTCTTTTTTTACTTCTATTTGTTATTAATGTTACATAATTCTGATTCACTACTATAGCACGAGAGATTGGAGAAGACCACCGGCCGAAAGTAGTGAGGGTAAGGCATGGCTGGCCTTAGCCAATGATTAGGGTCCAATGTTGCCGCTCTTCCACCTGAGTACCCCATTCAAGTACCCACACCAAGCACATAGCAGTGTGTTCTCATTTTTGTTGTACATATTAATATATATGTAGAGTTTAGTTTTTGACAGTCACTTACTTATGACTTAGAAAAGAGGCAACAATCCTTTAAAAATTAATTAAAGCTTATGGTTTTTGTCAATTATGTGACAGGCAAAAAGGGGCTGGGAGTGTAGATGGGTAAGTAAATGATAGAGCCTGCAAGACAGCGCGAAGCCTTTCCAAACTTCTGTGGCCACCTCTAAACTCGTGTACTTTAATTAACATACATTCTCTTTGCGCACAAACAATTTTCTTGCTTTTAATAAAATAAACTGATCATGAGAACTAATATTGGCTAAACGAACTTGTAGAAGTTGAAAAATATACCTGAATAATGTTGAGGGTCATAGGGGCGGACTGCATTTATATAGAGGTGGGAGGAAGGGGTGTAAACTGGAGTGAGGAACTCTAACTCTAATTCATCGAGGCCATCTTCTTCATCTTCCTCTGATGAACTGTCCTGGTTAGAAACAGCCTCATCATCAGCAAATTCATCAGAGTCATAGTCCATACCCTCTCGGCCTCGTCTCCGTCCCTTGCCTGCAGCACTCCCCCGCCCCCCACTCCCTCCACCTCCATCATCCTCATCAGAATTAAGCGAGTCCGTCTCCTCCTCTGGCAGCTGCCCAAACCTGTAGCAGCCTAAAAATAAAAATAAACAAATTTTGAGCATTTTTAGAATTGATACGCATAAAAAGGCAGTCATACAAAAATTATTTCCTGAGAAAACTGAATATCATAGTGTTAATTATGTTATCAAAACTAAAAAAGAGTACACACTCATGAATGTACATACATACATACAATAATAAATAATCTGAGGCTTTTTCAAGAAACATCCCTACGTAATTATTAAACTGCCTGTCCAATAATGATATAAGGTGATTATAACTGTTTTTAAATATTTTTGATTGTTTTATAATACAGATCCATAAAATAAAATGAAAATTGTTCTTCTTTACTGCTCAAAAAAATTTATTTATTTATTTATTGAAAGCTAGTTCTGTGTTTGTATATAATAATCATATCTTCAGTCAATGTGCTATATATATATGGTATAGTTTTCATTAAAGTTACAAATTAATAAGTTTTAGAATTTTTCTCCAAACAGACGTTAATATCTTATAAAAAGTCTGTGGTAGTTGTATGCATTTTCAAAATTAAAACAAATGCAAATGTGATATGGAGATGACATAATAGTGTGGATACATTTTCCTTAAGAAGCTACCAGGTATGCAAGTTTAAAATGTCGTTTTAATTCCAATAGAATGCGCTCTTAGCCTATTGAAGGATTTGCTTATCTCTAAACGCTATTTTGTTTGTTAGTCATTTATTTACAAAAGTCAGTTGTTTTTAAGTCGTTTACGTGGACGTATCATACCTTTCTTTGGTGTTAAAAATGTCTAATTTTAAGCCAAATAAAGAGCATTTGCGGCATGTCATGATTTTCTTATTTAATCAAAAGAAAAAGGCATCTGAATGTCATCGAATTTTTGTTGAGACTTATGGCGATCTTGCTCCAACCGTCAAGACATGTGAACGTTGGTTTCAACGTTTCAAACGTGGTGATTTTGATGTTACTGATCAAAAACGAAAAATCGACCAAAAAAGTTTGAGGACTTCGAATTGCAATCTTTATTAGACGAAGACAATACCCAAACCCAACAAATGATGGCAGAACAGTTGAATGTCACTAGGCAAGCCATTTCCGATCGCCTGAGAGCTATGGGAAAGATTCAAAAGGTTGGAAAATGGGTTCCACATGAATTGGACGAACGACAGATGGAAAAACGAAAAACTGTGTGCGAAATGCTACTTTTACGCCACAAAAGAAAGGGTTTTTTGCATCGAGTTGTAACTGGCGATGAAAAATGGATTTATTTTCAGAATCCCAAACGAAAAAAATCATGGATAACGCCAGGACAACCATCCACATCGAGTGCAAGACCGGATCGTTTTGGGAAGAAGACAATGCTGTGTGTGTGGTGGGATCAGAAGGGAGTAGTCTACTACGAGCTTCTCAAGCCCGGCGAAACAGTCAATACCGAGCGCTACCGACAACAAATGATCAATTTGAGTCACGCATTGATCGAAAAACGCCCAGAATGGGCTCACAGGCACGCCAAAGTCATTCTTCAGCATGATAACGCTCCTGCACATTCAGCCAGATTGACTAAGGAAACGATTTCTTCGCTTGGTTGGGAACTCCTACCCCACCCGCCGTATTCACCTGACCTGGCGCCTTCTGATTATCACCTCTTCTCATCAATGGGACACTCATTGGCGGAGCAACACTTCAACAATTTCGAAGACGTACGAAAATGGCTCGATGAATGGATTTCAAATAAAGATGAAGCATTCTTTTGGAATGGTATCCATATATTGCCCAAGAGATGGACAAAATGTGTAGAAAGCGAGGGCCAGTACTTTGAATAAAATATATTATACTTTTTTTTAAATTACTGTGTATATATTTTAAGAAATAAACGACATTTTAAACTTGCATACCTGGTATAATCTCAGCGAGTGTTTTTATCGGAAAGATTTATGCATTTTTTTTCATTTTTATCAGAAAGATTTAAGAATTTTTTTTTCAAATTTTTCTTCCTCAATGATTCTTATTCTTTGTACTCAATTTTAAATGTTAATTTAAATGCCTTTTAATTTTGTTTTTATGCTTTATTACTTTTATTGGTTAAACAAACAATGTGTCGACTTACTTCTATTGTTCAGATATAAAATTATCTATTTATAGTTTAATGAGTTAGCTGAATATTGATTTTAAATAATCTCACCTGAAAGCTGAGCTTGTTCCACGATATAACGGTGGAGAGGAATGATATGAGGTTGTAGCAGACCTAAGTCTTCGATAACTCCTGGTCTGGTTCTGTCTTCGATACTGGAGCGGTCTGAGTCTCGCTTGGAATCGCTTAATTCCAGTCCTGTACCAGTCTCTGAAAAATAAGGCAGTTCCAATTTGAACCAATTTGAGACAATAAATAAACTTTGTCTCTATTTCAGCAAAAATCAAATGTATTTGCATGAGTACCAAAGAGTTAGATCAGCGGAAGCCCATTAAATTCAGGTATATAATATGGTGTCTTAGTATATAAATATTTGGAACATTTAAATTTCTATCAAGAAAATAGTTACTCTATTAATAGAATACAAAATTTTAGTAAATAAGGAAATAGCTCATAAATAGGGGGGAAAAAAAATATCGAACTGCATTTTATCAGAAAGAGAATAATTATTTTGGAAGAGAAAAGACAAAAATGCTAAGTTAGATAAGTAGGTCAAAATAGCAACCATCATTTTCATCAAAATAGGATCATATATCAAATGCGATCAAATAAGTTCTTATGTTAGATAATTATAAAGCTTAGAAATACCAATAATTAAAAAAGAAAATAATACCATAACCAATTTGTCCAAGTTAATTTTCCATCTCTCTCTTATCGTTGCACAGAGTCAAACCTTTGCTTTTCATTGGGTTCCCCAAAGAGGTCTGAGCCACCTATCACCCTTATCTATTCTGTTTTTGGGTAGCAACCTGTACACCCCAACTCTCTACAGGTAGCTGCTTTGTTTGTACATTGCTTACTACATTATGTTGTAATTTAAAGTTTGATTATTCTATTAAATAGTCTTAATTCAATTATTATATATTAAAATTGAGAAATCACATTTTTACTTTTACAAGCTATTTTGTTACAAAATTTAATTTTTCATATATTTGATTTGTATTTATTTATATTCTTTTTTCATAGGGCCTAACTATTCAACTTTAAAACATAAAAATAATTATTTTTGAGCTCAATGAAGGAGAAAGAATTTCTGGACAGGCAGTGGAGTTAGATACATCAGATAGTGATAGGAGTAAAGAAGGTGTTCAATGATTATATTAGTGTATCTGAAAATAATAAAACACGTAGCAGCTGTAAAACTGAAAAAAAAAAAAAAAAATGCTGAGAAGGATAGAATTAAATGGAACAAAGTGAGTATTTTTAAGTCATCCAAAATTAAGTAAAAAAACAGTGTAAAGTTACTCAGGATTGGCAAAGAATATTCTCCGGAAATTTAATCTTTATTAGCATTTTACTTTGATATCAATCAATAATAAACTGATATTATTGATATTATAATAAAAGAAACAAATGCTGGAATCCATGGAAATAAGAAGTATTCTAGAGAAAAGAACTGTAAGGAAATTACCCGTGAGGTAGTGTCATGGCACTTTTGGGACTTACTTTTTTTATCGATACAAAGAAAGGTCTCTACACAAAAGTTTTAAAGCTGTGTGCAAGTGATGGTTCTGGACTTGAAATACTATGCCCAGAGATGAGTTATAACCTATTTTAATTTTGACTTGTCTTTGCTTTGTTGATAAAAAGACTTATCCTGAACGAAAAGACACTGACATGCTGGCCTCAATATGGGTCATTTTTTAGACCTCTGTAACTAGCACATATATATTGAGTTAGTTTGTGACCAATAATGAGATGATA
Organism: Oncopeltus fasciatus; assembly: GCA_000696205.2. NCBI lineage: Eukaryota > Metazoa > Arthropoda > Insecta > Hemiptera > Lygaeidae > Oncopeltus > Oncopeltus fasciatus. The sequence continues at coordinate 351,616 of KZ807160.1, forward strand.
CATCCATTTAAAGGTTGGTGGCTGGTCTTCCCAAGCATAGTACTGGCTATGTATAGCCTAAAGATAAATTAAAGGCTTTATACAATGCCAAAATATTTTATACATCCGATCTCAAGGTTTATGTTGGAAAATAGCATGTTAGACCATTTACTAATTATTTTGTCTAAGCAATAAAGGGCCATGGGATTTACTATGTATGGGTTCCATAAGACAAAGTCCTACTTAGTATGGATAAAAATATCATACTGATTTAAAGGCTGAGGGAGACGAAGAAACTGATAATGGTCTTCCAACTTCACAATAATAACCGAGTATAACTCTATAACTCTAATAAGGAAGAATCAATATCTAACTCTAATACAATCGACAAAATTTCAGAGTCATATTCTGTATTCCGAATAAGCAGGTGGGGTGGTCAATGGTCATATTTTTAGCTCTGGTGAGTGGTGACGGGAAAAACGCTCAAATCATTTCATCATATGAGAAGCCAAACTAATTTCCAAAACTAAGTAGAATGTTCTTGCATAATTTATCATTGTAATTCAATCCAATGAAATGATGGAAATGATTTCAAGGCAAAGCATATCCTTTCTGCCAATTAAAAATTAAAACGTTATAATTTTATTTGTTAATTATATTGTTATCTTCTGCAATTAATACATATCAAAAGAAATGAGCTCTGACAATTATGAGTAAATAATAATTATAAGCATTTTGTTTACCTTACAATAAGTTTATTGTAAAAATGATTATAAAAGTTAAAAAATCATTTGTTTAAATTCATTATAACTTTTTGATTGTCTTTTGCACATTTACCTCGGTATATTATCTTTAAATAAATAAAAGACATATTTTAAATAAATAAAAGAAAGAAGAAAAAAAAAGTATTAAGTAAAACCAATGATGGACTGAATCCAACATGCGAATGATGGTACAATGCAACCCTAAGTGAGTGACGAAAGTTAACAGATTCTACAAGATTTAATAGACAAATAGTATTCTGGTACAATGTTAAGGAGGAGAGAAGAACAATATGTCTATTTTGAAAGAGTTTATGGTAATGTCAGACTATGAATGCCATTTTTCAAACAACATACATAAATAAATATTTTATTTGGTTGTGGTTTTTTTGTCCCACGTAAATTTTAAACAATTAATTCTCATTAATTCTATTCCCTCTCGGGAATAGAATAAAAAAATTTATCTGTCCCAGCCAGGAATCGAACCTGGATCTACTGCTATCCAGGCCGGTGCACTTACCAGTTATGCTACCAGGACGCGCTAGATATCTCATCAAATTCCCTTTACACTAGCGAGAGCCTAACCCATGGGAAAGACGAGAACTTTGTCTTAAACTCGAAGGAGCTGACATTGTCAAACTATTTGTCAACTCTCGTCATTTACTTTATTTAATTTTTCTTTATTAATATTTTATTTGGTTGTGGTTTTTTATCCCACGTAAATTTTAAACAATTAATGAGAGGGAATAGAATTAATGGGATAGAAAGATTTTTTTTATTCTATTCCCTCTCATTAATTGTTTAACATACATAAATACTTTTTCGATCATGACCACTAATGGATTATTATATTTTGAATTACAAGAATTAATAAAATAATTGTTATTATCATTATTTTTAATTTCAATTATGTATTTATCATGTACTTTTATTAGCACCTGTCTTACAAATGCTATTTAACAAAATATGATTAAATTAATATTAAAAACCTATGGAAAGAACAAAACCAAGAGTTAACCAGGTTAAAGCAATAATATCCCAACCCTGATATAATCTAATATAGAAGGACATTCCCAAGTTCCATTGACAGTATGCAGAGCTAAAATCTTATTACTTTTAAAGAAAATGATAGTCTAAATTTACCAAATGTAGCTCTCTCATATATGACTAGTCAAAATTTTAAAAGTAGCCAAACAGAATGATCTTTATTAATATATTATTACTAAATAATGGAAGACTAGAGGATTTTCACAGTGCTCATTGCAAATAAAGAAACAATTTTTTTTTAAGGGGATAAATTAGTTTCACAAATACTCTTTAGCTATATTTCTTCCTCTATAATCTACAAAATTTAGTTTACCTTTATACTTAATTCTATAATTATCACTAATATTCATAGTGCTTTTAGTTAACTATTTGGTTATTTTACAAAATAATTAGAAACAAATAATTTTGTATACTAGAATAATATAAAAACAAATACTATATGCAGTAGTACATAAAAAAGATATAAAGAAGGGCAGATGCCTGTTATTATGGGTAAGGTGCTTTTTACACACACATAAGCACTTACAAATACCAGAGATAACCACTTTCCAAAGGAAGATGAAAGATTATTTTGGAGGTGGAAAGATATAAGTTTATAAAACATATATTTACAATCATGTATACAGTGAACAAACTTTCTTTAATTTAGTAGTAGGAGAAGAAATTAATTTTTAGATTCAATATTTAGTTGATTTGAATTTGAAAGTAACTCAACTAAGCAAGAGTTGGCTGGATAGTTACATTCTATTTTGCTTGCTTCTTGTTAAGTTAACTAATGAGACCTTTAACACAAATTGGAATTAAAAGAATCTTTAAAAAATTATCATATATAACAAGAGAATAATAACCTTGATCAGAACTGTGCCCACTGGGATGTTTTTTGTTTGATGATGTTCCCCAAGCACCATTGGATTCTTCTATATCACTTTGAGTTTCCCTGAAAAAGAAATACAAAATTTACTTAGGCTAAGTAAGTTTATTCAAATAACATCTGATACATACTGACATATTTTTACATAATTAGCATATTATTTAACTCATTAAGAAGGGGATAAAGAAATTCACTAAGAATATCCCATTCAACAACACATATTCACGCATGCATGCACACACACACATGCATCCATACAAATAATGTGATTATATCATTTTTTACTTCAACTAAGATATGTTAATCACAAAGAAAAAAAACTGCAACAATTAAGGACTAGCTGAAAATATTTATGGAGCAAGCTAATAGTTAAAAAAAAACAAAAAACTAATCCACTAAAACATCAACAGACATTAATTTTCACTCAAAATATAGGTCAAGGAATTTACTTAGAAAACAATTAATAGATATAAAATAGAGAGGTATTATAAGAATTAGTTTAGATTAAACAAGCTTTTTTTTTAAATGTATTGATTATCAGTTGCCAATATATTTTATTTTTCTCCAATTTATTCTTTAACTGGTAAAATTAAGTACATTAAACCACTAAACATAAGAAGGGGCTTGAGAAAAATTTAGATAAGGTGCCAATGATTTTGTTTGCAAGCAGTAAAATAATTAAAAATAAAAATAAAGGTAAAACATTTCTTCTATAAACTGAAACTGAAAAGTTGCTTTTGACAATGAGAGAAAGAGTTAGTCTGAAAGAGATAGTTGTCCATAATAAATTGATATAAAATCTGAAAACATTCAAAATTTTGTATTTATTAATCAGTTTAATATAAATGTATACCATATCATACCATTGAATTGTAAATAATTTCAGGAATATTAATATTTCAGACATAAATCACTTTTACTTTGTAATATATTATGAGATTAATTGTAACCTATGTCTATGAATGAATTTTTATCCCTCCTACTTCATCCTAAATTAATTGTCATTTAAATTTAAAACAGTGACAAGAGGGGGTGGCTTATGGAGGCAATAATTTTTAATTACACAGGTTCTTTACTAAGGATATAATAAAATATTAAATGATAACAAAATTCATGTTTTTTTTACACACACATACCTACACACAAAAATGAATATATTTTGATCTTAAAATACATCATTAATTACATATTCATTATAAGAAAAAATGTATAAAAAAAAATCTGTACAAAATTCTCAGTATTATTTAGTTAGAATAATAATTAATACTGAATAGACAATTTACTCAATTATTAAATAAATTAATATACAATATAAATACATAATACTAAATAAACTAAAAAAATGGTAATCAAATGAAACATAACCAAATCTATCTACAAAGAATAATATTTTTCAGAGGTAAAAAAAAGGCAAACCAATTTGACTGCATCACTTATTATAAATAATTGTCAATGCATAATAAATAAAAAAATATAAATTTTAAATTAGAAAGTACCTTCAAAATAGTTTGTAAGAAAATGAAAACAATTTATATTATTTTGATTAAATGTGAAAATCATCAGAAAAGGAGTGCAAAATTAAATGAAATGATATAGACCCATAGTAAAGAATAACCGACGAAGACTAAACTAATCATTGTAGAGCAGGAGAGGCAGAGAGGTATGAGGTACCAGAGAGAAGTGAGCATACCTATAGACAGATATGTGACTGTTTCAAGCAGGAAGTCCCATTTAGCCTAATGTCACAAGGATAATAAGCTATATTAGCCTGCATTCCTTGCCCATTTAAATAAGAGGTGTCATGAAGAGCTACTCTTACAGAAATCTACTTCAAATATTAAAAGTCAGAAGCCATTTTATAGCATTTAATATTAAACTGCCACAGATACAACATGTAACAGACAATAAAGTATACAAATCAATTTTTTTTAAATAAACAAAATGAAATATAATAATAGGAATTAAAGAAAAAGGTGAAAATATAATATGAAAAATTGTAATAGCCCAAGGCTATTAAATACTATAATTAAAATATGATTATTTCATTAATTATTAGAATTTTTTGTGATGTATTTTCCTTTTTATTTTTTTTAAATATATCTTCTTTAATTAAAGAAATTTTGCAATAACTCAATAAATATTGCTTTGAGTGACACCAGTCGAGTCATAGTCCTTCATTACACCCAGACATGAGCCGAAAAAACAAAACAATTATCCATAAAATAAAGGTTATTTGTCATAGACTTGGAGCCATAAAAGTCACTGAGAATTGAGGGATCAAACATGAAAAGTGAGACTGAATTAACAAGCTCTCACATGAAGTCGATTGCTCTGAATGGAAAATTCCAGCTTACAAGATACTAACAGGTGGAGGATGCCATTAGATCAAGCTAGAGTCAGACCATGACTTAGATGGGAGAATGTTATCTAAGAACTAAAGGGAACTTAGAAATACTGACAACTGGCTAATAACTGCCCATCAAATAATGTAGTAAAGACTCACAAAAGAGTAGGACTGAGGCCCAAATTGAGTACAGTACTATAGTTATCTTTAAAAACACTCTAACTTAATCCTTATTTTCATGACAAATTCAAAGAAAAAATCCCTCCTGAACCTTTGTAAACTATCATAAGGCCTATCAAATCCCTTCTGCAAATAACCTTCTTTTTTTCTCAATTGTTTTATAAGATTTGAATGCATTCCATGCTTCATCAATTTTTATTATTGTTTTAATTAAGACATTTTCAATCATTACAGATTATACATTTTTATCTCATATTCTTTAAAGCTTCAAAGGAGTTTCTACATAATTTTTATAAACATATTTTTATGGAGTTATCTTTGTTTATCTTGACTTGGTAAAAAACCTAAAAAATTATTTATAAGTGATAAAATTGACTCACATACTGCCAGGAGAAATCTCCGACATCTCATGGACATACAGCGGTGGTGCCAGCTCTGGCGCATTAAGGTTAACGAAAGCAAGTGTTGTCATGTTACGTTCACACTAAGGAAGAAACAGCCTGGCAGAATTTACTTTAATGATATTCCCATCCCTACTTCCGACTGCGTCAGATATCTGGGCTTTCATCTTGACTCCCGACTAACATGGAACACACACACTAAAATCAAAAGACAGGAACTAAATAGGAGATTTGGACAACTTTACAAGCTGCTAAACCGCAAGTCAACTTTAACTGTGACTAACAAACTAACTCTTTACAAGACACTGCTGAGACCTTTTTGGACTTATGGAGTCGAACTGTGGGGAACTGCTAAACCATCCAACATCCAAAGAATACAGTCCTTCCAATCCAAAA
>KZ807160.1:364942-377631 GCA_000696205.2 Oncopeltus fasciatus
ATTAGACTATATATTATTATTTATTTTTCATAAATTACCTTAGTGGTCGTGAATCACGACCTAATTTGAGAGATGGAGGGATAAAATTGGAATATTCTGGACTGAACTTAGCAGGACAAGAATTCTTCATTTCACTTATTTCTTTTTCAACCTGAAATGGAAACATGATTTCATTATCATAAGAAAAAAAAAAGATATAGATCAATTAATATTTAGGTTAAGTTAACTTAATTAGGTTAAATTGAGAGTTTTTTTTTACCGTAGGTATTATTAGATGATTTTTGTTGGGGTTCAGTCAAAGTAGATCCAAAAAAATACAAATTAAAAAAAAAAAGGTATTTATTAAAAAAATTATCTGCCCATGTTTCGGCTTACATTGTAAGCCATCTTTAGGGCTGTAGAAATACAATAATAATTTACAATATTATAATATAGAATTGCCATAATGTAATGTGATATCAAAAGTTTGAATGTAGATAGCTATGTAAGAGAATTTAAAACATGCAGACAACAACCTATTAAAAAAATTAAAACAATAATTGACCACACCTACCTATCATGAACACTAACTTACATTAACTTAGAACACAATCCAGTTAACGACAGAATGGACATAAACAAATTTCTTCAACTTAGTCTAACATTTTCAACATTCTAAAAACCATTAGCCCTCCTTCTAAATAAACCTGTCAAACATTTTTCCCAGTTCCAAAGGTTACTTTTTCCCAATAATACCCTTCCTTTTTTTCCTTTGTCCTTTTTATTGTCCATTTGAAACAGGCCGCTCTCCCTTTACCTCCCCCCCACCATTCCACCATCCGCAGTGTCCTTCTCAAAAATTATATTTTCCTCTCATTCATGGAAATGTGAACTTAAGGACAGGACGTCCCCTCTCATCTTCATGATAGGTAGGTGAGTTCAATTACTGTTTTAATTTTTTCAATATTTTTTTAATAGGTTGTCTGCATGTTTTAAATTCTCTTACATAGCCTTTCTACTTTTCATACTTTTGATATCACAGTACATTATGGCAATTCTATATTATAATATTGTAAATTGTTATATTATTCTCATGACATTGTATTTCTACAGCCCTGAAGATAGCTTACAATGTAAGCCGAAATGTCGGCAGATAATTTTTGTAAAAAAAATACCCTTTTTTTTTAATTTGAAAATACAATAATTTTGGATCTACCTTGACCGAACCCAAACAAAAATCATCTAATATTAATTAGGTTAAGTATCACTGTAGAAATTCACTTTATTTGTTGACATAAAACTTATATCATGGATAGAGGATTAGATTCTCCACAATTTTATTCGTATTAATAATTTATGTATCTCTATTGTTTCTACCACATAACAAGCTTTAATTTATTTGTTTACTTTTTTTTTGCAAAACCATATTTTGATCTTAAGTGTAAGAGAGTTTATAAAAAACACTTATAAACATATGTATCAATGGCAGGCCCTGCACTATTAGGGTTAGAAATACAAAACAAACACTGAAAAAGATTTTCTCAAAATTAAATACTCCATCATTTAAAAAAAAATGGCTTTCACTTTTGGTTTTAGTGATATTAAATGCTTAAAAAAGTTCAATAATACCTGAAGGAACAAAAACTTAAAAGTATTTACCGTTTCTTCTTCCGGGTTGGACCGTGTCAAATTGGTGTTATTTGCCGAGCTTTCACACATCATGTGATAGCTTCTTCAGGGCTGAAAAGAGAATGAGAGTTGTAAAAGAGAGATTTTTAAAATCCAGGTGGTATATAATTACCATGTTTTATACTTCAACACTTCAACTCGAAGTATAAAACATGGTAATTATATACCACCTGGATTTTAAAAATCTCTCTTTTACAACTCTCATTCTCTTTTCAGCCCTGAAGAAGCCATCACATGATGTGTGAAAGCTCGGCAAATAACACCAATTGACACGGTCCAACCCGGAAGAAGAAACGGTAAATACTTCTGACGACCTTCGAAGCCTACGTGAACAAAAATTTAAAAGTTAAAATTATGGCAGAACCATTCCTTACCATGAGTGAAAGAATAGTTATATAAATTTTTTAAATGTAAGAAAATTGTTTGAATAATTTCATCTTAATTTTTATTTTTGAATTTATTTTAACAGATTTCCCATTGATAAATCAAACTATTAAAGTTGGTACCATATCAGGTCTTTTAAAAAATTTCGACAGATCTTCACCGTTCCTATATTGGAGAACTAAATAGATTAACATTTTATACATATATATTTGTCTGCACACACTGTAATTTCTAAAATAATAAAACCAAATTTTGTATTTAAGCTTCTTTTTACACACCACTGAATGAGTTAGTTAGAAGCTAAAAAAAATCGAGAAGAAGGGAGGTTCAAAAAGTAGAAGAGAAAAAAAATCATATCTTCGTTACTATTAGCATTACACTAAAAAATGAATTGAACAAAAAAGATGTAAAATGGAATTTTATAACATTTATTTTTTACAAAATACATATTAAAAAATGTATTTAAGAATGTAATTTTGAAGGCTAGGGGAACCTGTGATTTTTAAAATATAGAAACAAAATTCGCTATTTACGCCTTCCTTAGCCAACACTTGAAATAATTCATTTTTGTTTGTAAGCGGATGACAAAAATGGGGGGTTTAAAGGGAGACCAAAATTTACAATCATAATAAATTCATTGCTATTTTAGTTTCAAAAACCTTTATAGGACATAGCAGGCCTAAATTATAATTTATCATTTATGTTCTATAACATTTTAATGAAAAACTCTTATTAAGGCAGAAATTTATGGGCCGAGTTGGTAAGTGCTTCCTCAACTCTATTTTCCTTACTCTTATTTCTAAGGCTCTATACACAAGAAAGAAATTTAAAACTTCTATGGATTCCCAGCCATGTTGGGATAAGTAGAAATGAAGAAGTAGACGTCCTTGTAAAGGAAGCTACATTGCCACCCTTACCTGCTGATGCAAACACAAAAAATGAAAAAATAAAGGAAATCATTTGGAATCAGAGGCAACAAAGATGGGACAGAAGTTTGGCACGACTGCGATCTGTATCACTGCAAGTCCGAACTTTGGTCTCATATGAAAACTTGTCAAGAAGAAATACTGTTATCATCAAGGGGCTGCTAATAGGACATACACGTTTAACGCAGTTACCATCTTGTTGGTAATCGACGACCCACATGTAGCTAATGCAGAGATCTACTCATGGCAGACCGCATTATATGTGAGTGTCCCCAACAACAAACAATAAAATATATGCTCAGCATAAATGGAAAACCAAGGAAAATCCTGCAAGAAAATAAACATTTCAATAACATAATTGAATATCTGAAATACAGCAAATTGTGTCAAAAAGTATGAAATATAAATCTTACTGGTCTATGATAAATTTATTGATAGCTTTAAACATAACTGCTATTTTACTATTAAATAATCTTAACTATTACCTCCCTAACTTTCTACCATATTTGACATAATATTTCATTCAATTTCCCACAAACTGTCACCTTTCTAAGTGAGTAGTTGCAGTTCCAGCTATTTGGAATACAGGATGGAGTAATGTCAGACATCACCAAGGTTTATATGNATAAATTTAGTGATAGTTCTAAACATAAGTGATATTTTACTATTAAATAAACTTAACTACTTAAAAAAATCTAAACTTTTGTTAATTTATGGTTTTTATTTGCTTATATTTCTATTTTATTAAATTCAATATTTACTATTAGACTTATTTAGTTGTTTATTTGTTATTATTAGTTGTTTAATTGAAAAGACAAAGGATAACAAGTATTATAATAAAAGTCAAGCACTAATGACCACTAGCGGTCAATCAGCACTCTTTAAAAAAAAAATTTGTATATGTAAAATTTATATTTTAGAAAGGATCCATATCTATCTTATACAATTTTTCTGACGAGATACTAGTAGTCACAGGGCTTTGAGACATCATAATCTACTATTTATTTCCATTACTTAAAGGAGGATAGGATTTTTATAAATAAACAAATTAACTTTAATCTTATACAATTTTCTTAATTTCCATAAAACTATAAGTTCTTAAGTTCCATAAAAACTGTCATTATTGACCTACAAAATCAAAAGTCCTCCTCAAAATTGTTTTATGCTTCAAAACTATAGAATCCATAAATTAATTTTAAAATAATTCTTTTTGTCATTATTAATTTTTAGGAAACAGCTGAAGTATCTTATAGAATGATTTGGGATTTAGGATCTATCTGTTCCGAAGAGTGCCTATTTTCATTAATGGCATGATACATAAACTTTAAGGGAGTTACAAAATAGATAAAACTTCAAATGGGTGTAATTTAGTCAAATACATTGAGCTTTAAAGTTTTTATTCTAGTAGATTTCTTGGTATCCCCAATATTACTCAATAAAGAGATGGTTTGAGTTGTAGAGGAGAGGAATTTGGCAGAGGAATACCCATTCTGCTTTTTGATTTGGTAAAATTATATAGCTTCAATATTTTTATGGAATTTCATTTGTTACTCAGTCATGATACAAGGGGTGGTCAAGAAGGGAAATGATATGAGGTTTTTATTTCTTTTTTCCTTCTCCATTTTTTTTTTTTTACCCAAGAAATGGACCTACATGAAATTTCAAAGATGACCCTCTTATGATAGAAGGAGTATGTCAAGGTATATTTAGATGAAAAATATATAGCAAATTTGGATTTTTAATTTTGTTTTTGTATATAAGGGTCCTATACAAAATTTTATAGATGAACCCATTATTACTTAGTAAAATAATCAAAAGGCAAATTTAATTGAGAAAAATATTACAGGTCTAGTATTTTTTTTTTCCTTTTTCCAATATGGAATTTCAATGGTAACCACCTTAAGACAAAAGGAGTGTGTAAAAAAAAGTATTTTATTAAAAAAAGTTTTGTTGATTTTTTATTTTAATTTTCCTTATGGCTCATTGTGAATTTCAAGGTATGCCATGGAAAAAATTTTATAGTGATGTTTGTTGAGAGTTCAGTATTCTTACTTTTTTTTTTTAAATTTGCTTGCCCATTATGACATCATGGATATGCAAAGACTAAATTTTGTTAATAAGACTGTTGTAGATCAAGTATTTTCTACTTTCTAAAGATTTAAAAAAACTTATAACAATAATCTAAAATTGTTAAAACACGTGGTACTATAATTAGTTATTACAAAACTCAAGCGTGGGGCAATATAGCACAAGACACTTCTTCATAACTTATTGATAAATTATCAGGAGAAACAGATTCAGCTAACAAATCAGACATATCAACTCCCTTGTGTGCTTTAATATGATGGTGATATATGCACATGTTTAAATTAAATAGCAAAGAAAAACTAAAATAATTTAAAACATTATTTATAATATCATTGTTACTTTAAAACTAAAATAATTTATAACATTGTTATATTTGATAACAATTATTATTAATTTAACTGAAGTAATGTAAGTTATAATTATTCTAACAATGTGATGTAATACCAATCTAAATTTTTTTCTTTCTCTAGTGCTATAATTTTCATATAACAAAAGCATTTCCTTAGAATATCTCCATTCTCATAACCGTGCGTATAAATTGTAAAGCTAGAATCTGCATAGCCATAGTTAATTTTTTAATTAATTTAAAAAAAAGATTAACCAGATTTGAATTGGTGTCTCTCTTTCAATGAATTCTGTTTGAAAGTCATCTACATCTATCTATTTTGAACAAACACACATTGTTAAATACCATGAAATACTTGAATCTTCTTGAAAAGCCCAAAAACTACTTCACTGGATCATGAGATGTCAATTTTTCAATTACAATGTAAATTATCTATCTAAACATGATGAAATTTAAATAAATATATGATTTCTGACTGTAACTAACATCTTTGTTTCCAAGTGAAGTTTGAAAATACAGCTAAAATCGGTGAAGTTTAGCTCAATCCTACCTGGTCGCTAACAAAGTACTTCTCATGCATAGCATCCTCTTCCTCCTTTGCACGCTGACGTTGAGCAAAAGATTGACTTCTAGAGATTCCATGATTGGAAGCAGATCCAGTCAGGATCCTTTGTGGTCGCTGAGTTGAAACTCTATTTTCTTGACCAAGACTGTAACCTCCCCCTATACCTGAGGCAAAACCAAAAACATTTAATTTCTAAAAAATAAATGAGAGGCAAAAACTTATTATAGAAATAATATTTTAAAGACACATCAATATATGTATAATAATATTATAAAAATATAACAAATTTTCCCTAAAAATAAATTTAAAGAAGTAAAATTTTATTCAGTATTTCTTACTATAAGTATTATGTGGAATGTTTTTTTTATTTGAGTAAATATTGTTTGAATTTTCAGGTTTGTTAAGTATGAATGTAGTAAAGCTAGTTCTATTAGACTAAGAAACATGGACCAATTTTTGTACTGTGTATGTTTCTTTATTGGGAAGATTAAAAAATACACACATATATATGTGATATATNGAAATTTATTATAAATATATATATATATATATATATATAACTCTTTCATGGAAACCTCAAATTTCCTGTCGTTGTTGCTCCACTCTCCAACAATTTCGCTTCTCTAGTCATCTCCTGCCTCGTAAAATCCGTAGTCTCCTAGTGTCCTCACTCATATTCCACCATTTTGATTATGGTTACACTGTTTATGGGGGCCTCACCGGAGAACTAGAGGATAGACTTAAGCTTCTGCTAAACTGCTTCATCAGGTTGGTCTTTGGTTCTACGAGGAGCACCTGCAAAGCTGTACTCCGAGTCAGAATGGTCACACCCATCTTACCGAGGGCAATATTTCCTTGGTTTTGTCCTCTATCAAGTCATATTTTCCCATTCCCCTCCCTACCTCTATGATCTTTAAGCTTTCAAATCCTCAGTATTTTCCCGCCCCAACCATTCGCGACATTCTGACCTTTATCCTCCCCCTTACAAATCCGCTGCATTTAATCCCTCCTTCCTCATCAGATTCTCCGGGCTCTGGAACGCAATCTTTCTAAATATTCGTCACTCTTCCTCTCTCACATCCTTTAAATCCCAGCTATTTCAACATCTCTCTGTACAATTGGGTATCTGAAACTGCTATCTTGCTTGCTATCTGTATCTTGTTTTATTTTTATTTTTATCACGATTAATTGTTATTTTATTAGTTTTGAGTTTCATTGTTTTTCTTGTGTAGCACTCATTTTCTTTTTGAGCATCTATTTTTTTTAATTCTGTATTTCTTGGCTTTTACTTTTGTAAATTATTTCTTCTATTTCTATACTTGTAAAATAAGTTGAAAATATTGTCATAGTTCTGTTCAAAATATTTTATATTATTAGCCTATTGTTTATTAGTACTTTTTATTTTTATTGTTACAATTAGGTCAGAATCAGCTATACTGTCAGCTGTGACCTTATTCAAGGGGACTTAAGTCCCAGAATAAAATGTATTTTTCTTTCTTCTTTCTATATAACATATATAAAGAGGGTATTTCTTTTAAGAAGGCTCATATGCATTTTTTGCTTAAATGGTTGATCTGAGCAAAAATATAAGAGGAAAAATTGGTTGTCTGTTCCCTCTAGTTTCCGAATGTGTAACTTGATCTTTGGCTGCAGTTGTGTATGTGATGCTAAGTACTTATGAAAGTAGGGGTTTGCACATAACCCCCAAAATTTCACATACACAGTTTTAAATAGCAAAAAAAGTAGTAAAATAAACCAAAAAATGTAATTAACACAGTTTGATAACTTGAAAAATATAGTTGCTAGGTCTCTTCAAAATCTGCAATTTGGAAATCATTTTTCAGTTTTTTTTTACTTATCATTGATGAGAAATAGGAGCACACGACAGTTCATTTTTTCATCCTTTTTTTACTAGAGTATGTTGCCAAGGCAGTAAAGGAGGTATTTTATTATAATAATGGGAAATAAGTAGTTTTTCTAGGGGTCTTGTAAGCAACAATAAAATGTTAGGAGCTTTAGATGTTCACAAGCTGAGGCTGATGGATGAAAAAGAAGTTTACTTCTGTTACAAACAGGGATCAAATTTTTTTTGGTCATTTTAGTTGAATTAACGTTAATTATTAAAAAAATTAGAATAATCCTGTCAAACATATATAAACTTTCAATATCTTATTATGAAGAGTTCAATTTTGTTAAAGGCAGAGTAATTTGGTGGAAGAACTAGCAGATAACAAAAAAAAATGGTCAATTCCACATCTCATTATTTGGGAGATAATCCGACAAACTAGATTCTCAGTAGGAAAAGTTCACAAGGTCATGAAGGAAGATAATATACCTACCATAAATATATCCACCAAACATTATCATAACATGAAAGGAGGTATGAGTTCTGCTATTGGGGTGGCGAAATGATTATGTGAAACAGACATTTCTTCAGATCTGTACTATTTTCAGATGAATATACATTAGTGAGTGATAGAAGCCTGAACAGAAATAATTGCCCCTACTGGTCTAACATTAACTAATGGATTTGTCAGGTAGACAGTCATAGTTGGTCAGTGAATGTATGGTGAGGAATACTTGGCAATAAAATCTTAGGTAGTTAGGTATCTTTAAAAAAAATTAAGAAAGTTTAATTAAGAGGCTTCATTAAAATTATTTGAAGTAATATAAACCGATTTATTTATTGCTCTCCTAAATATAGTTCCATCTAAGTAAATTAAGTATCAAATGAGACAAAGACGGATTGAAGTTGTACAAAACTAAGTACTCAGATATTATATTTTCTCTACCAAATTTTGGACACAAATAATTTCAAAGAGAATAGTATACAGAATGTATAATTTTACCAAAGAACATTTAGGAAATTTTGAGAAATTTATTATAAAATACATGGTATACAGATAAACTAAAGAGGTGTATAAAAAAAATTAAGGTTTTTCAACCAAATATTTATCTTATATTTTTGATATAAAAAACTATTAATATTCAAAATATGATCTACTGTTAGCCACTGTCATTAGCTATCTGCTAGGAAATTGCTTTGATCCCACACCAATACCATTCTTTGGAATGGATGTCAAAGAACTCTTGGACCTCAATATCAATTCTGTAAAATTATCAGTTTTTCCCTTGAAGAAAATGGACCAAGAATTGAAACAAGCAGTAATTTTATGATAAGAGGTCTGGATTATATGGTACACGAGGCAGGAGTTCGACCCCATGAAGTTCTTTAATCTTTTCTTTGGGTCGACAGAAAGAGGACACCATCTTGGAATAGAACTCCTTTTTGGTTGATCAAAGCAAGATAAAGCTTAGAAAACTTTGTGTATGAACTTTCCAGTTGATCACAGTAGAGTTCAAAATTAATTGTGCATCCATCAGGAACGAATTAGTAATGAATAACACCTTCAAAATTCCAAAAACTCACGCAACTCAACTCACAAGTACTTGTGGAAATATTTGATTCAAAAGCTTCTTGCAGAACCTTATCAATATCCATAAATGGTCATCTGGAGCCCTTTATCTTTTTCAATTTCATATCTCCACTGCTAAATTTTCAAATCAATGCCGCACAGTATGCTGGCCTGAAACACCTTTCTCTTCATATTTAATAATTTCACAAGTTGCTTCAACGGCTGGGCAATTTTTTTCCCCAGTAATCCCTTAAAATAGTGAGAATTTCGTAGGACCCTGATTCTTCTTTGTAAGAAAAAACTAGACTAAGATTTTTTTTTTTTGTTTCTTTAATAATTAATTTAATTTAAATTTAATTTGTTTCTTTAAAGAAGTTGAATGGGATTTATCAAGCTTAAAGAATGCTCTTAAGTGATTATTAAATCAGTAAATAGGAATAAAACACATTCAGTCCTTTCAAATATTGAATTTGATAAAATGGTCATTTTTTTCTTTCCTACATCCCTTTATTAACTTATTACATTTTATTAATTTCTAAATGAATTAAACAAAAACTTTTTAAAGGAAGGAGGCTAAAATATTAGATTTCTAATTATTACCTGATTTAATATTTAAAATAATAAACCAAAATTAGTTTTGGCCAAGTCACATTTCTACTCATGGGATTGATTATGCACAGATGATAACTTTTACAAAACGGCATACCCTTTTTATGAAATTGTTAAAGCTTTATTACAATTATTTATCATTTTTATAGTTGATGAAAGACTATAAATCCTTATTAGATTTTTTTTTGTTGGGGTAAATTATAAGCACTAAACTTTGATTGAACCCCAACAAAAAACATCTAATAATAATATCTACGGTTAAAAAAACTCCCCATTTGAACTATAAATCCTTGTGTCTTTCATCAACTATTTATATAAAGATCAATAGTAAGAAAATGTAACAATTTTCTTAAAGTGCATTAATTTATTAAAAAATTAATACTTTTTTTTTGTTTGAAAATGTTTTTAGTTAATTAATAAAATGGCTTTTTTCATAAGAAGGATATTTTGCTAATATATAAATTAGTTTGTTTCTTGAAGGCTATAATAGTATACATTAAATTCAATATTTATGATCTGTACTTACTGATATTGGTGTCGAAGCTGTTGGCTTTGGTTTGGGAAGGCGACCTCTTCTTGAGTAACGGAGTAGAAGGTGAGGGAGCAAGAGCTGGTTTCACTTCTCCACCCTGGCGGCAAACTGACACTGATGAAGAATCAGATGATCTACCAGAATCCTAGTTAATTTTAAATTAATAATGTATGGGTATTTCAAAACTAATTCTAAGAAAATATAGTATGATATAAATAAATATTTTGATTAATTTATTCATAATATAATCAATGAGATCAGAATCAAGTGATCTTTGACAGCAAGTGACAGAGTGAACTAAAATTTTTTTTTTTGATTTGGCCAAAAGAAATGTAATTTTTATTTCAATATAAAAAAAATTACTTTTTATTTCAACTTATATTTATTTATTACATTTCTGTTTATATAAAACATTTTGTAATTTGATTACAATGAACTAAAAAAATAACAAAATAACGATATTTTAATTTTAATATGTTCGCCCCAAGTGAGACGTGAGTCAAGATGGAATACCAGGTAGTAAAAGGGATTTGAGAGTGGTAAAGGAACAGTGTTACTGAAAATGTAAAATTTTTAAAAATCACAAGATATAGAAATGGTAACTGGTTTTAAATATTAAACGTCAAAATATTTGCATAGTTTAATTCTAGAATTACGAATGATTTTAAAATTTTAAATGAATTTCGAACTAAAGGTTTGAAATATACAATGTCAATGAACAATAAATATTTTTGGAGACAAGTGACTTAGTTCTTAAATAAAATATTAGAATGATCTCAAAGGTACAATTAGCTTAGAATTAATAAGTTGATCTGCTGTACATGTTTAAAAAGCTACTCACTTGGGATTGAGCATTTCTTCTCCAAGAACTCTGGCTTCCTCTTCTATTTCTAGAATCCCCAGACCTACAGCCTTCTTGATGCCTAGAGAGTAAAAGAATCAATATAAATTATAAAGGAGAAAAAAAAATATAATAAAACCTTATTTTTCAGTAACTTTGGTCATCAGCTTTGGGCCTGAAACAGAATAAAATTAGATGTAAAATAATTGACACTAGAGACAAAGCCATTTTGGCTTACTGCAGGCCAAAGATCAGGGACAGAAGGGTGGGAGAAGAGGAATGGTCGACAGAACGAGGGGGGGCATTTATTCCAGATCTGAGACTATTGGCTCTAGAGCTCATAAACCTGCCCGGTATTGGTATGGTTATGGTGACAACGTTTGTGATCCAGGTAGTAGATCCGTCTCAAGGCTGGGAGTGCCGACCAGTTGGGATAGCTCATATTTTTCAGATACTGGGAGAACAATAAATATAGTCAATACCTTGGTTTTCAAGAGGGAGTAAGCAGCACAAAGTGACTCATGAGAAAGTTAATAAGAATTTAATTAATTAACTAATCTAATTGATTATGGGTTAATTAAATCCCTCAAAGTAGTACACAGTGTAATTTCCTCTAAAGAAGAGGGTTCCCAGGATCATTTGTCAATATTAGGATTTAAGATAATGAAGGATGGAAAATAATTAAAGCTCCTGGAACAACAAAATTGTATTAACTATTTCGTATTTCTACTATAAATAATATAATAATTGGAAATATTTTGTTGAAGGTCAATCTAAAGGAATTTAAAGAAATTAAGCCACTCAAGAAAAAAATCAAGAATATATTTTAGGATCCCCAAGTTTTGCCATACATGTACTAAGTACACAATCTAAAGCACACCAAACACATCTCTACACTCAAGATAACAAGGTCCCTAATAGTACACACCCTAGGTTAATCTAACCTAGACAGTTGCACCAGATGAAGGAGCAAGTCAGGAAGCTCCAAGGAGACAGACCCTCCAACAAACTTTGGGGGATATGGGCTTACAACACACAATCCAGAGAGTAACATATTATTATCTTAAATATTTAAGTACTTTAACATGTATTATATTTATTAATAATATGCATATTATTCATTAAAATTGTAAACATTTAAAATATACTGAAATTGAGATACAAATGGTGAAAAAAACTGAATCTGTAAAACAAATCTCAACAGAATTCGCTTTTACTTATCCATTGCATTATAGGGGATCCACTAACTAAATTATTGTATATAATTCTTATATAATATAACATAAGTAATATAAGTATATAATTCTTTGATCC
>KZ807160.1:377708-392030 GCA_000696205.2 Oncopeltus fasciatus
ATATATACCAGCAATACATTTCTAGACACATACTTCATATAGGAAGGACCATAGCACAAGAAAAAAAATACTAGCTGAACACAATTTTTCAATGAAATTTTCCTCTTTTGGCATAAGGGAAGAAAAAAAAATTCCATGAAAGACCATATCATTCAATAGCCTTTTAAACAATATTTATAATTTTACAAGATAACCCCATTGGAGATTTTAAAAAACACATCTATGAGAGCAAATAATTTTAAGCTTAATGAATTTGTTAAAATGATGCTAACTCCATGTTAATATACGTAATCATTTGGCTGCTTGAACAATTTTAAAATGTATAACCTTAATTTCACCCCATAAAAGTTTATGAATCATGTTCATAAAAATTAATCACAACATTAGAAAGAATAGAACCTAAATTCATAATTAAAAAAAAACGTAAAATTTTATCAAAATCAGAATGGCCGTTTTGATATAATAAATAATAAATTTTGCATCAATCTTACAAATTTATTTTTTATACATTTTTGGACTCTGGGTGTTTTTAAACAAAAAACATCAAATTTTAAGAGGAGGAGGGTCATGTTTTTGATTTTTAAGGAGGATAAGTTTCTGGTCACTCCAACAACTTCTGGTGTAATATATAACATAAAGAAAACTAAACTAATAGATTTAATATATTCGAAATTAACCAAAAACAATCTAGTAGAAATATCTGCTACAATATATCTAACAATGTTTCTTCATAGAATTATGGTTTTATTTTACTTTTTAATTGTAGTGAAATAGGAATAAATTCTTAATTTATATATTTTTATAAATAGGGTTGAGGAAAAAGTATTTCAGTCTCTTCTTTCCCACAAATTTTTCAAAACAACTTATTTTTAAAATTTTAACTCTACTCTATGACAAATGGATCGATGACATTCTGCCACTCTCCTGGTAAAACCACTGTTCTGTCTAGCATAAATTGTGAGATTACTGGTAAAAACTAAGCCAAGTGATTTGTACAAGCCTCCTTTGACGTTAGCCTTAATCCATTAATAGAGTTCAAGAGAGACTGAAACAAATGGCTTTCAGACTGAAGTGGATGCAACAAAACTTCTCAGTTAAGTTTTTTCAACTTTAGCTGAGTCACAAAAATGTCTGGTCTAGCATTGTCTTGATGTAAAATAACACATTTCCTATGTATTTACCATTTCTTCTTCCGGGTTGGACCGTGTCAAATTGTTGTTATTTGCCGAGCTTTCGCACATCATGTGATGGCTTCTTCAGGGCTGAAAAGAGAATGAGAGTTGTAAAAGAGTAAAAATCTCTTTTACAATTCTCATTCTCTTTTCAGCCCTGAAGAAGCCATCACATGATGTGCGAAAGCTCGGCAAATAACAACAATTTGACACGGTCCAACCCGGAAGAAGAAACGGTAAATACATCTGACGAATGTCGAAGCCTACGTGAACATTTCCTATGATCAATTCTGGCCATTTTTCATGAATCACCCACTTCAGTCGCATAAGTTAATGACTTGACTCTTGAGTCAAGTTAATTGTCTGGTTAGAATTGAGAGGAAACAGAGATAAATGATGAAAAATTTATTTCCAATCCCACCACTCAGCCTCAGCTTCCTATAAGTCAATGCAGGTTTTACTTTCGTATGTGGGCTTTGAAATGTTTTATTTCAGCATTAATTTCATACCTGATCCACTCTTCACTTCCTATGATCGTTCCTTTTCACAGTTGGAAACTTGGTCCATTAAATTGTTCACTGTGAGGTCGTATGGAACCCAAGTATTAAGCTTCTTTTGATAAACAATTTAATTTTATAGGGAAGTGGTTAAACTGATAAATGGTAGATGTTTCATTTTTGATCAATCAAGTAAGATGGTAAGTGCCTTGATTTTCTCAAAAATTGGCCGATCTGGGTGAGGTTCATCATTTACATAAAAATTACCAAAGCACAATATGACAAACTAACCTTTGGGAATATCCACTTTCAAAGCTCAGTTACTTATGCATTATCGATGAATAGAACTTCTTTTACAAGTAGAAAGTCCTCAGGACTTTCAAATGCTCTAAATAAATCTTCCCTCAATAAGGATTATAAGAGATAAGGGAAATTAAAACCATCTATTGAGATAAAATGAAAAATTAAATTACCTATTCCCAACACTATATTTTTCCTAGTAGGCTCATTCACACACAGAAATAATAAAACAAGGTGCAACCAGAAATCAAATTAGGATCTCTCACTCACATGATTTCTACTTTAGTTTTTATATTTAGTCTATTTTTAAGTCTAGCCAATTGTTGGATGAAATCATTGAAGGATCTGTTATTTTTTAAAAAAATGAAAAGGTTGATGATTCATTAATAAAGTCATAAATAAGTTTTGAAAAATGCTCAAATTTACCTTCATTAAGGTACTTGATTATTACCTATGGTGGTGATGATGGTGATGGTGCGGCCTTGAAGTTCTTGGTGAGCTGGCATTTTCTTCTTCACTGGCTTTTTCGACAGTTGATGTGATGGAAACACCACTATTTCCAGAACTCTATGTTACATATAAAAGGCAAATTAAAAATAAAATAATAATTGATGCATGAAAAAAATTTAAAAATATTAACTAGCATTAACAAAGAAGTTTCTTAATAACAGTCACATGCATCAGGCTTGGATTTCATTAGAAAAAAATAAAATTTCATTACTAAAGATGGCTATTTGTGTCCTGTGCAAATAACCTTAACAAGAAAACATTCCTGTAATCACATATAGACAGTAAACATCACAAACAAAAAGTAAAAGTTTAGTAAAAAATGTTTATAAAAATTTAGCACACCTTTTAAAAATACTAAGCAAAATAAATATAATTTACACAAAGGGAATTAACATAAAACTCAAGCAACTTAAGAATAAAAATAAATTAAAAACTTAAGCTATAAAAATAAGAAGGAAAGGAAATACTCGCCAACAATATCAAATTAATTTAGGAGTAGGGGAGAGACCTAATTTTTCCCAGAGAAAACTAATTATGCAAAAAATAAAACTAATTAAAATAAAGAAGTGCAAGATATTTATTCAGTAATTGTTTATATTATTATTAAGTTGAGTGAAAACTAATAAAATACAGAGAATTACTTCCATTACTAAATGAAGATGTTAATTTGAGAGATCCCTTATGGTATATCAATGGCCTAACCACGTTATAGATATTGAACAAAAAAAAAGAAAGTTATAATAATACTAAACATAATATAGGATAGAAAGTTAAAATGAAGCGCAATGACAAAGGATAATTAGACGCAGCAATAAATATGTAACTAATGACACATTACTACTTGATCATGATCATGAACCAAGTCAAATTACGACAAAACTTTAGGATAGTGCAATATTAACTATCATATTTCTTAAAATAATAAATTCATTCTTTTTCATTCATTTTTATTTTATTTATCATTATTATTATTCAATAATAACTCAATTATTTTTTCATACCTATTGGTGAAGCTAATAATGCATTACTAAAAGAAAGTAAGTGCTTTCTATTTAAGATCATTAATGAAGTTATATGACAGTCATCACCATGAAATGTGTAGCTTCTCAAAAACTCTTGCCCGGCCTCCACTCGATTCAATTTGTGTTGGTCTGTCAGCTGTTTTGGGACACGCCTCGCCGACAGTTTCCAATTTCCGAGGGTTTCTGTGATGATTTTGTGTACCAGAGATCCGGAGATTTGTGGAAACATTGTATAAAGTTCATCCACAGTCAATCAGCAATCGTCACAAGTCACATTTCCGATTTTTTCCAAAATTTTGTCAATCAATTGAAGGTCTTCTGCTCCTCTGATCGTCATGCACAGATCTACGACAGTTTTTAAACTCACGACACCACTTAAATGATACATAGCTTTATTACCATACGCAGTTTGTATCTCATTACAAACCTCAATCGGAGTTAATCCCTTCCAAATAAGATAACGGATAACGCCTAGTATTTCACACTTGGTGGAAGATTAAATTGACATTTCTCGCTAGACGCACTGCTGTATCTACAGTTCTCAATGTACTGACCTTGAAGAGATCTTGTAGAGGAGGGGACAAATAATGCTATGCAGCAGTGCAGCCAACAAGTGGAAAAACAATTCCCTACCACTGTGGCAGTCTCAGTACACTTAATTTCTGGGCATGCCGCGTATCTTAAGATATGGAAAAGAGTCCAGCCAACCAGCAAACAATGATATGATGACTTTAATAGAGCTCCCACTCAATCCTACATGCATATACTTATTATAAAAGGAAATTCTTTATATTTCATGAAGTGAAGTGGCATTATTAGAAGCAATCTGTTCTAAATTTAAATAGAATGAAATCCAAAAAGTCTGTAACACTAGAGCTGTCTAAATTATGCATTATTATGTGTGTGTTCACTACTATTCTTTCTCTTGTTCTTATTAAATGTTACATACATACACACACATATATATATATATATATATATATATATATATATATATATATATNATATGTATAGAAAATGAAACACTGGTGGCTGCAATCATAGTAAACAAGAACAAAAAAAAGAAAAAATCAATAAGAGTAAAATTTTTGGGGATTTCTCGCCCTTTGTCAGTGAGGAGTGACTCCATGCTTTCTTCACTCCTCTCAGACAAAGGGCGAGAGATCCCCCTAAAATTTTACTCTTTGTGATTCTTTTCTTTTTGTGTGGTCACTGCACTCTTTATCCCACATGTAATATTTCAAAAGCTCCAGAGATTGATTAGGTTTTGCACATTGTAAGTTTATCAATTTCAAAGGCCAGGCAAGAATTTCTATCCTATCTTCACAGAATACATCTACAAATATGAAGGAAGGAAGCAAAACTCTTTCAAGGATTAAGGACCAAATACATAACCCCAATTAATGACATTCAGAAACAGTTTCTTAAGAATCTTAAAGAAACTTAAGAAGTTTTACTTGAGTCTTAAAAGAAAGGAATTGCTGCATAAGATATTTTTGAGGGGTACATATAGGGACAATGATGTAACATTAAATGAAAATCAAGAGATTAGATGAGTATAAAAAATTGTGACCTATCCAAGTACAAAAAATTGGATACGTTGAATATAAGAGGTGGGAAAAACAATCATAAAAGAAAAAGGAAAGAGTTTTAAGAATGGATTATTTAAGGAATTAAAAGTAATTTGGAAATAACGTTACCGAATGATATGGAATATTTGCTAGATGATGAATTTGAAGAGAGAAAGAAATTGGCTGAAGAATAACGTTATTGTAGACTAACGATATATACAATCTAGATGAAAAATTATTTATTGTAAAATATATATTTAGGATTAAGGGAATTTTAGTTAAAGAGAGCAACCCTTCCTACGAATGGATCTGTTGATGTTACTGTAGTTACAATAAATAAGGTGAGTAATATAAAGAATTCAGAGACAATCCAACTTCAGTCAGCACGTTGTGAATGTCAATTGTCTTAAACTGATTTCTCCTTGAGTAAATACATCATTGAAATTATTTTTTTTAGAGTACTAAAATTAAAATAGATTAATCAAACAGATAACTAATTAATTATTTTAACAAATTAATAAATTTAGTCTCCTCGGAAGGGGGAAGAGGAATTCTAAGAAATATAATCAAAACTAATATAAGAAAATATTTCACTTGTTGAGTCACAAAAGGTTTTGATTACAAGATAGTTGAAAAATGAGGAAGAAATACTCAAGAAAATTTATTTAAGTACCACTAGTAATATTACATATTAAACAATCTACAAAAAGCTAAGAGGTTTAAAAGTAACAACTGTATGGGATCAAATTTAGGGAAACTTAGTAGGTACTGAAAATATTCTGACAATACAAAGAAAATATCTATCAGGAACTGCTTAATCTAAGTAAATTCTTGAGTGGTTAATGAATATTTGTATATGAACTTTCCAAACCATGTGGATCTTTCTCCTATAGATCTGATTTTGCTAACAAACTTAGCCATTTTTATTGCAATTTACAGGTGCGATGCCAAATTTGATTAAGAAAAAACGATTCAGGTAAAACTCCACACCTGATTGTTCAGTTTTGATATATAACTCCACAAATCTTTTTATTATGAAGAAACAAACCAGTGTTGAGGTTTATTACTGACTGCAGCAAAAAAACTTATTCGCACTTGACATTCAGGAATCCCTAATTCCTTTTGGTCCCATTTTGTTCAGTAATGAACTGATCTTTTTATTAAACAATTTTGGTTCAAGACCTGGGGCAGATAGATTTTTAATTCTATTCCCTCGCATTAATTGTTTAAAATTTACGTGGGATAATACACCACGACTAAATTAATATTAATAAATGATATTTTTCTTTTGTGTTGAAGAGTGACAAACAAAATTTTGTTTTAAAAAAATCAACTAATAGTGGCTTTTAGACCATTAAATTTAATTTAAGGATTATGATTATCCCCTAAATGTTCCATGTAAAATTCTTATTTAATTCCTCTGTAACTTGTTAAATATTTCTTTTAATAATAAACAAATTTCTTCTGAATTTTAATACCCTTCATCAATGCATATGCATTTAATATTCACTCTCTACAGGTAAATTTCTAATCGTTCTTATGATGGAACAATTTAATAATAAATAAATATGAAAAGACAATAAGAAGTATTCATGTACTTTGAGTTTATCATATTAGAAAAGAAAAATTCATCAGGATAAGTTATCATTATATTATTTATGGCCATTCAATGTCAGTATGTTTTGAGTTCTGATTAATTGAAATAATTTAATGAACCTTAAGAGAGGCAACTAAGAATTTTTAAAAAATACATGATGAAAGCTTTATGAAAGAATACACTAGAAACAAGACTCCGGCCAATTGAGTGTATGTCCGAAGGAGAAATGAATCTAAGCTTGTAGTAAGGACATCAAAAAGAAAAAGCTGGGAGGAATTTGGTCAAAGCTTACAGAGCGACTATCATGAAAATGCCAAGGTATTTTGGAAAAAGATCAAGGCATTAAAAGGAAAGAAGAGCAAACCGATAAGAAACGTAAAAGACGAGAGAGGCAGATTGATTACCAGGGACAAAGGTATTTTCGAAAGATGGAGGCACCACTACAAAGAGGTGTTTTGTAGAGATTCTGAGGAGAGAATACCTATAGAGGGTATACAGAGAGAATATGATGAGGTGATATGGGAAGAGGATGTGGAAGCAGCTGTAGAGAGGTTAAGACTTGGAAAAACACCAGGAAGAGACCACATCGCCCCAGAATTCATCAAATTTGGAGGGGCAAAACTGCTGAAAGCATTGCAGTATCTTTTTCAGAAGTTAATAACTGAAAAAACGATCCCTAAGGAATGGGAATACAACATAATTCTCCCAATTCACAAGAAGGGCAATGCTAGCGAATGCGAGAACTACAGACCTATATGTCTATCCCAGGTTGTGTACTAACTCTATACTTCCATATTAGAAAAGAAGCTGAGAGAAGTTGTGGGGGATGACTTGGGAGAGGAACAAGCTGCTTTCAGGCCTCAACTCCAAACCCAGGACCATATCTTCTCTCTCAGAACAATAATAGATAAGTCATGGGAACGGGGAAAGAGTATTTTCTTGGCATTTATAGACCTAAAAGCTGCCTTTGATTTGGTCCCTAGACAAGAACTGTGGAATGCTCTTTCAGAGAACAATATCCCGCAAGGATTGATAGAAGCTATCAAGTTGACCTATCATGATTCCAAAGGGATAGTAAGGATTAACGGAAAAGAGTCTGATACGAAAAAGGGAGGTGCGGAAAAATGTAAAGCTACATATCTTCAAAGCTGTTTACCTACCTACCCTCCTATATGGAAGTGAAAGTTGGGTACCAATAGACAAGCACCTAAGCAGAGTTACAGCAGCGGAAATGAGATACCTCCGTAAAATAGCGAGCCAAACCAGAAAAGATCGTGTCAGAAATGATAAGATTAGAGAACAGCTGGGGGTTGGCTCCCTAAAGGATAACCTTGAAAAAAGACAACTTAGATGGTTTGGACATCCCTGCCGGATGAATGAGGACCAGGACGCCAGAAAATACTTTGAGGCCAGACCAACAGGGAAACGACCCAGAGGGAGACCCAGAACTTAATGGACTGACTACATCTCAAGTGTAGGAGAGAAGAGAGGAAAAAATTGGAATGCCATGGGCTCGGGATCGGGAGGCTTGGTTTGCCTGGACTGAGGCACCTCCATGCTGAAAGGCACTAAGGAGGAAGAGAAAGAAGAAGAAGACATGATGAAAGACTTTTCAACTAAATTGATCTTCTTCACTTTTCACTATTTCCCTCTACTAACAATATTAACAGGACTCTTCAAGGGAGAAATTGAGATTCATAATTTATTTACACACAATAGTTACTATGCATAGGCCAGTCACTCTGATCTTATAATAAGAGTTTTTGCTATAGCAGAAGAGTTGGAATCATAATTAATTATTAATTAAATAATCAAGTGCTGAAGACAAACAGGTCTAACCCAACAAAAGACAAGGATTAAAAAGGAAGGTTTATGCTTTCTAAAAAAAATGAACATGGGTCCAAATTCTTATGTATTGAACCATAATGTATGTTAGGGAGCCATCTTACAACCAGGCCATTTGAGGCAATATGTAGGTTAGCATGATCGGTAAGTTGAAACCAGTAAAAAATATAGTTAATGTAAATAGCATAAGAGAACTATTAAGCACAAAGTTTGTAAATTATAAGAATATACAGTAAGTAATTAAAATAATTTGATTATTAAAATTAGGTTTTCTACTAGGCATATCATCCAGTTAGTTAAGGATGTCTAAATTTAATTTCATATTTCTGTAACTATAAAATTGATGAACACTGCACTCCTGTGGATCTATTAAAAGTACAACACAGCTATAATCTACCTTTAGTAATGAATGGACGCCTATGAAAAATTTCTTATCTGAATTACTAAATATGTTAGCTTTGTTGATAGGTTGTATGAAAGCCTCAATAATATTATATTATATGCCAGTCAAGATGGTCGATTCAAATCCTATAATATCAGTTAAGCAAAAAGTTATTTTTTCAATTAAAAAATAATATGCATATTTTAATAGGGAAGTAAAAATAAACAAAATAAATCATGGCCAAATACAATTCTAAAGAAACAACTAAAATTGTGGGATAGCCATTAAAACAACAATTGTTATCACAGCTATATGAACTATTCAAATTCAAATCATATATCATTTATAAAATAAATATTTTTTTAATAATAATTTGTANTTTATTAATAATTTGTAATTAAAATATTTGAGATAATAGTTTTTAATAGGCGAGTAAGATACTGATGGAATAAATGAAAGGAATAACAGAATAAAAGAAATCTAAGGAAACAATAATAAAAAAAATTTGGAATAGTCATTAGCACAACAAAAATCTGTTTCTCACAATAATCAAATTAATTTGCAATGCATGATAAATGATGTACCTTAGAACACAGAAATTAATGAAAAATTAATGAAAATATACAATGAAACTGTTACTCAAGAAATGGAAATTATTAATTATTAAACTAAAAGAAGGAATGTTCCACAATCTAATTTGTAGTCTTCAATCTCGCCAGAACATCCCATTCAAGAGTATGTTCTAACTAATTCTAATGCCAATTTTGGCACTAAGAAAACAAAATAATAACAACTAGACAATATTTTAATATAGAAAAATAGGTTACTATCTTTAAAAGGATAATAAATTTCAAAAGGTAAATTTTTATAAGCCAAAATTCAGGGTTTATGGTCTATTAGATTTCAAAAAATGATGTTGATGTATAAGGCAACATTTTATTGCTTGCATTAATATTACAAGCATCTATTTGGTTAATTAATAATTAATTTAATATTCATCATATATTTTCCCAATTTAGGGTGTTAAGGTCCTAATAAAAGAATAATTAAGAATTTATTAATTTTCTGCAGACATCCTTCATTGAAAAAAAAAAAAAAAAAAGCATGATTTACAAAAAATTTGACCTGAATGATAATTTAACAGGTCTGAAACTATAAGTAAGATAATCCATTCTACCAAATAAAATAGTTTATTATTGAAAATATTACCCAAAATTTTGATATGATCTAAAAATTTTAAATTATTTTATTTGGAATTCTATATTAATCTTAATGTAGACTTATTAATTTTTATAATATGAAAGTTTTAATATACATTTTAAAATTATACCCATCATCAATAACTTTAAAAATATTAACCACATTTTCTTTAAGGATTTTACTACCCTTTATAAGTAAAATGAACTTAAAACATGACTTGAATCCCAACTTGGGATGTTAACATTGAAATTAATAGTACAATTCAATTATTCATGTACATACATACATACTAAAAGAAATTAAGATACAATAAAAGCAATTTTTTGTGGTAGACAATTATAATTAAATAACTGAAGTTTTATGGTAAAACAAAAAAAAAGGCTATTAAAAAAAAAACATCAGTTCTAAAAGGCCAACCTTCATCAAGGAATATTTTTTTATTATACTAATAAATAAAAGTATTTATTTAAAAAATATATGTAGAAAACATTTGCATACATAAACTCATTATTTCAATATTAATTGTCTGATTTTGGAAAGTAGAATTCAAAGTTATTAATATTTAAAAAAATAATCTTTACAAGATTACTTAGGCTTTTCGGCTTACATTATTACGGATCGGTAAAAACTGTAATGAAATATGAATAAATAAATGTAATAGTTTTGG
Organism: Oncopeltus fasciatus; assembly: GCA_000696205.2. NCBI lineage: Eukaryota > Metazoa > Arthropoda > Insecta > Hemiptera > Lygaeidae > Oncopeltus > Oncopeltus fasciatus. The sequence goes on from KZ807160.1 coordinate 388,472, forward strand.
TTGGGCTTTCTTGCTGCTTCTTGCCATAATTATTAGACCTGATGTTTGCTTATAAAGCAAGCTAAAAAAAAAACACACGTCTAGTTATATCAAATGATAGATACATATGGATGCTTATATATACACAGGCATATCAAATAATATACATATACATACGAGAGTGATTAAAATATAACCAAGAATTTTTGAAGGGATGCACGAAAAATTTAGTTTAGAAAAAGTGGTTGTACTGGATAATAAGACTGGTTTGTTATGAAACGCGGAAAACATTTGTAAGCTCATAACTTTACTTTTTAGTGTAATTATAGCCATGAATGAAAAGGATGTGCCGGAGTTTGCTTTGCAACGAATCATTATTCGTTCTTTGGTCAAAAATAATGTAAAAACCACAGAAATTTATCGAAAATTACTTGAGCAGTTGGGGGATGAGTATCTCTCTAAGACCCAATTGTACAAATGGTTTTAAGCTTTCAGAAAAGGCCTAGAAGTTCAGCTCGGCTTACAAAGGAAACATGGAACCAATTGGGGTGGGGAGCACTGGAACACCCACCATACAGTCCAGACTTACCACCCTGTGATTATTATAAATTCAGTCCATTGAAAGAGGCACTTGGCAGACAATTCCAAAGCAATGATGAAGTGGAATCATTTGTCTGTGAATGGTTACATGAAAAGCCGCAAGATTTTAACAAAAATGGCATCTGAAAGCTTCAGAAAATATGGTAAAAAGGCATACAGTGTAAAGAAGTCTACATAGAAAAACTGGATAAAATTATAGCTCTATAATTGCATAATTCATTTTTTTTATTATGAAATTCCAGGATATATTTAAAACCACCCTTGTACACATACACTCATATACATACACACACACATATATATATATATATTTATCTTAATGTAATATTAGTGTTATGAGTAAAACTCATAAAATAATAGAAGCAAAATGTAATTCCCCCATCATCTATAACTTCTTATCAACAAAAGGTTATTAAGATTATATTAAATAACTTTTAAGATGAGATTGAGTGCCCCTACCAATTAAAAAAAAAACTAAATAAAATTATATTTAAGTTAGTTAAGTAACCATAGTGATGTTTGGAGGACACTATGTGACAAAGGTCGCACACACATTATATGAGTCTAGTGACATAGACTAGATGAACTAAAACAAAAGGAGGAAGTAGACAGAGGAGGAATACAAATAATAGTCTGTTGACAGATAAAAGCAAACGAATAAGGCAAGACACGAGAATGAATTATGAAGGTTCATACATGGAAATAAACTCAATAGTGCAATGAATTAATCTTAATAACAGGAATTTTTCTGATGAATTATTTAAAAAATGATGGAATATACTGCAAAAGTGTTATCATTGTTTTGCCTAACATTGATATAGGTAAGATTTGAGTTAATATGAACACAATCCAAAATCAGTATTTTGTTAAGGAAAGGTGCAAAAGCCAGGACAGAAGCAAGATTAAAAGAGGGTGCAAAGTGAGAGAGATTAAGGTTCTTGGTGACATTTATAAATGTTCATGGTTAACGAGAGTGGGAGAAGTGACCCAAGTCATTTGGCTTAATATACCAATCAGAATCTGTCAATCAGGTTCTATAATGAGAAATATATCGAGGTAAAGAAGATGTTACCAGATTCACATTCAAATAAATCTTAGGCAAGTTGAAAGATTCCAATATCTGGCAAATTTTATCAGGTTCAGGTAATAATAAAAGATTATTCTTGATCAAGATTATGTCCTTGGGTAACCGAGGTAGAATAGTATTGAGGAGATCTTCATTTCAGGATAGTCAGAAGCTTGGTTTTCAAGGAGCTAGGTCATAGGAAGTTCTTATGGAAAATTATGGAAATCATAATCAAAATAGATAGGAAGGGATTTAAGGTATGCCAAGTGAGATGGGGTGAAGAGGGGCTAGATAATTTCACAATTTTAATCAATAATTCGAAGGGGCTTATCAATGGGGGCAAAATAAATGGTAAATATAAGAATGGCATCCAGAGGCAACATGACAAAGTGAGGAGGAATTTCAAAATAGTCAAGTAAATAATAAGTTGGAGCAATATTTTAGCTCATAGGGATTAAGAAAGGTGAGCAGTTGGAGGGTAGAAAGAACAAATTTACTTACATAGATTCAAGTCAGATAAATCAGTGTTTATGAAAGCAAACTATAGAATGGAGTTTATGAAATTTCATTCTACTCCACTTAGATGTTTCTAAACCCAAATAGGGTTATTTTCGTGGGAAATAGAGGTCTCTAAAATGATTATATTTGGTGACGAGGCATTTTTTTTTTGTTGAAGTGGAATATATTATACAGGAGGGTAAGACTCAAATTCAGACCAGAAATAAGCATTATTCATGTTCTTTGAGTCCCCTTCTCTCTTCTGTGACTCAGTTGCTTACTTTTTAGGGCCAGTTTAAATTTCAAATATCCAAGGATAATAATAGAGCTCAATATATTTGTATACATCTTTGAAGTATATACCGACTTTAATCTCTTTCCTTGTCTGGTCATAGTCCCTTTTAACAGCAAATGAAATATTACCTTTATACCTACACCCTGCTTTAGTTTTTTAATCAGTTTATCTGTCATCTTACATGTGACAAGACTCATCTCTCAAAGAGACGTACATGTACATTGCTATAGATACTAACATCAAATTATAGTTATCTTATAACATGTATTATTTATATAAATTAGTATTACAGAGATTGCTCTATTTAGTGTCCAAGCTATTTTTCAAAGTCTCTCTTTCTTTTGTTATATCTAGTTTGTTATATTTTTCTTCTGATTTCTTCAAATGAAGGAGAAGGTGTGTGATAAGCACACTGTTCTGACCGCTTGATTTTTTTTCTCTACTCATGACAACTGGTAACCAAGTAAGGCTGGGTGTTCCTAGGAGCACACCAGGCATTCACTGGGTCATTACAAACAGACATAGATATGGCCCTCAGATTTATTGCTCTGCTTCCAATTTTCTGCTTTTTGAAGTTAAGTTAGTTTAAGAGTAATATATTGTGTAGAATATGTTAAAGCACTCTACAGTGTGCTAACTTCTTTCTTCAACTCTTCCAGCTGAACAGTCAATTTTTCCAGAAAAAATGAAAGTTTTTTTTCACAAGACATTTCTCTGATCATGTATAAAGGCACCAGAATGATTGTCACTAACACACACACACACACACACACACACACACACACACACACACACACACACACACACACACACACACACACACAGACACACACGCATGCATGACACACACACACCCACATCCTATGGCAATGTATATAGCAATGTTCTAGAAGACACTTTTTACTCATTACATAAGTTGGCATGTAGAATTTAACATAAACTTTGCATGTAATATTAAAACATAACTAAAAGCTGAAGAGTTAGTAAGAGGAAAATCAAATTAAGAAGTATGGGCACTTTAAATTATAACATAAGAAAGATTTTAAAAGTTATTTATCAAAAAAGAACCAATGGGAAGATTTACCAGCCCCCAAAATTATTAATTTAATTATTATTAAAAT
>KZ807160.1:417790-433056 GCA_000696205.2 Oncopeltus fasciatus
CTCGACACTAGTGCGGGGAATTTAATAACTTATCAGACTTGTCTCGGTAGCATAAGTGGTAAATGCACCGGCCCGGATAGCAGGGGATCCAGGTTCGAGTCCTGGCTGGGACAGTTAGATTTTTTATTCTGTTCCCTTGCACTAAAAATTATATAGATAATTGTACATGATAATCCTTTGCTGATGGATGAGATCCAGATGATGAGACTGATAGAAATAACTATTTCCAGAAATACTGGAGTATTACCTACTGATAGAGAAATTTAGGGTATTTTAATATATTAAATATTCATAAATCATGAACATTTTAACAATTATTTTAAACATAAATGGGATATACATTTTGATGGTCATTTTATATATTTTTATTTTGTAACTAAAAAGATACAGAGCCCTGGAGAAGACCCGAAACTAAAACTTCGGTCAAAATATTCCAATTTTGTTGTAGATTCACAAAATATTTTAATTTATGTTTTTATTTAAAAGTCATTGAATGGATCCTAATGATTTTCTTCACCTAAACAATTTAGCAGATAAAAAAGTCCTTAAAATTAAGTCTATGGAAAATCTCTATGAGAGATTCTTCTGAAATAAGAACAACCAGATAGGATTACATAGGATTGATTTATTTTATAAGGGATTTTATTATTATATAATTATTTTTAAGCTAATAGAATTAAAAAATCAATACCTCCTTTTTCTGATTCACTATCAGAGAGATCTCCGACTTCTTCTGCCATTGCATCCATGTCCTCCTGGTAGATAATCAAATAATTATCATAAATAAATAATTGTTATGAGAGTGTGTGCATTTATATATATAAACACATGTGTGTGTACAAAGAGTTGTTAGTGCTAGTAACTTGCTAGCTAAAGGCCCAAGGTTTTTGATCCATGGCTTCCCAAAATGTAACTGGGGAGATCGTTTTCATATCCTTGGTTCCCACATTCCTTTTCTGAACTGTTCATTCCAAAATTTGTCACTAATCACAACACTGGTGTATCTGTGGGAGGTTAAGTATTACTCCCTCCTAACATTGTTTTGCCCTGCTGGATATGGAAAAGGTTAATGGATCTCCCATGTTAATGAGATCCATTAGTCTAGATGACAACAGATGATAACTATTTAAGGGAATAAATCCCAACTGAAAATCACAGGTAATTAAAAGTTAAAATTATTGGGAGTTGTGCTAATTTCTCAACTCCTGTAAAACATTTTGATTATCAGACCTACAATAAGCATCAGAACTAATTTTCTAAAAATCAAACTGGCTCTGGCTTTGCATAAAGGATTCAAACATTTTTCTGAAATGATCAGAGATAATACAGACTACTAGGAGTCACCAAATGGACATAAGACAATGAAAGGTAAAATAAAAAATACATTCAAGAAGCGAGTGGGCCTGTAATAGTGATGAAGAAACTGATGGGTGGTTCACTTGTTCTAAAAGACATGAGAAAACGAATGAGAATTAATGCTGATGCAGACTTTATAGTTAGCAAGGTGTTTCTAAATTTTAGAAAAGGAATTTCTAAATTTCTCTCCTTATAATAAAAGGATAAGCATAAAATGGGCCAAAGATTGCTGGTTCAATATCTGAAGCACGTTAGGTGTACATTACCTAGCATATAATTGTTACGTGTACACAACCTCATATTATACGGATAACGATACAAGCTCTTTATATATAAAGCATATGACAATATCTTGAGAGTTAAAAAATACTAAACTAATTAAAATTTTATACAAATTTGAAGATTTAAGTAATTGTTCTATGGTAATTTCAAAATATAATATACATGATCGTAAATTACCGGAGATGAATTACTTAAAACTCTAAATTTGAATGAAACAAAATCAAGCTGGGCCCATTAGTGCTATTACTCAATTTTAGGAAAAATATACATGTAAAGGTAAAGCTAAAAACTAGTATGTTAAATTTTTTAAATATTGTGTAAATTCATATTCAACAATAATTTGTTAAGAAAGGTATCTGACATGGCATTTAAATATGTTCCCCGAAACCATAGATGAATTTATTAAAAGAAAAAATTAACCAATGGGGAAGAGGTTTAGATCAAAACTCTATATCTGTTAATTATTTTTGCATTAGTTAACTTACAATAGATGAGAATCAAAATAGTCTTTATTCATGATAATGATTTTGTATTCAAAGATAAATGTAAAATTCATGAGAATAAGGTCATTATTTCTGATAAAAGCAAATGTGGGATTTAATCTTGACAATTAAAAAAAAATGTAATGAGAATACCTGAGAAAGAGTTAGTAAGCTAGTAGGAACTCCCTTCGTGCCACCTCTACCAAAGAATGGAGGGAGAGGCCCACTTTCTGAGTTTAAATCATATAGCCTTTCATCAACCTTCTCCCACCTAAAATAAAATTTAATTTAAAAAGTAATAAAAAAAAAACCAAAATAGTTACAACTAACATTAACAAAAAAGTTAATTAATTCAACACTAATATCAGAGTCCATGGGTTAGCCGAGGGGATCCATTAGGTCTCACAATCCTGGAGCTGTGGATGCAAATGTGCCCAGTGCAAGTTTTTATCGAGAAATAAAAGCTAGCCCAGGGCTATGGCTGATTAGAATATTATGGCAACATGTAGATAGCTCTTTCTCCATGACCCTAAATGCTTGAAGAAATTTGTTTGCTGAAAAACTATCAGCCTATACCTAAATTAACCTGACCAACTGCCTCCTAGATCCACATGCTACTTATCCAAAATAATTCCTACCTACCTAATTTTCTCATTTAGTCCCTTTGATGCAAGCTGCTCTTTCTTATGTCTACCGCCCCCCCCCCCACTTTCTTCATCATTCCATCTTTAGTTTTTCAACTTCTAATCCTTACATCTTAGTCATGCAGCTCATTGTGAGCTTTCTACGCATATGGTTATTGTTTCCCAAATCATTTCATATCACATTACTTTTAGTAAGCTTATGTAATAGAGTAATAATAATGTAAATCATTTTTTTTTTTTTTTTTTTTTATCTTTTCTTTCATTTTTTTATTTCTTTTCTTACTCTCAACATTGTATTTCAAAACCCAACAAATTATCCACTAATAATCACCACAATCATAAAACTGTCGATTGTAAATTATGTACATTTTATATAAAACACATAAATATAAAATGTATGTTTTATGTATAACACCTAAAGTTGCACAGTAAACTTATAATAAGTTGCCCAGTATACTTATAATATGAAAATTGACTCATCAACCTCAAGGTGATTAAGTTAAGGGTTGGAATTATTAAATTGCTCTTTCAAACTAATAGATAAATCTTTAAACCTGGGGTTTATGATATTTATGTCTGTTTTAGCAAAAATATATGCATTGAGTCATATAGTCATTGTTCTTTTAGTTTTTGTTGCATTTCCAAAGGTTATATTGTAAAATGATGACTTCAGTTAGAAGGGGCAGTAGTCTTAGTAAAGTTATTGAACGGATAAACAAAGTGTTTGAGATTTTGTTTGATTCATAGCCAACCCCAACAGTCAGATTATACTCATTCTAAATAGAAAATGATTTATCTAATTTGCATGAAATTTGAAATGTATATAGCATTCATCCTTATTAAGAGCTAATTTAAATATAAACAGGATCAGAACATGCTAAAGTCATTAAATTACAGGTAAAATATAAAAGTAGCTAAATCTTTGAGGTAACTACACCTATTAATCTCAGGGTTTTTCCCTTATGACAGTGGTGTAGAAAACTTCATTCCTTGTACTCTCAGATTTTGCCAAGTCTAATAATTTCACTTAGCTTTATATAATTTTTATAATGAATAATATTATAGAAAAATGTGCTGCGTGAATATATAGTTTTTCAATTTACAAGAGAATAAACTACTGTACAGTATTTTTTATGTTTTTCTTTTAGCAGGCCCAGTGTCCAGTTTGCAATAATAATATTAACCGGGATAGCAAGAGCTCACTCACCTGTCACAATTGTAAATTTATCTACCATTGGAAGAGATTAGACATCTACAACACTGTTATAGACGAATTAAAGGGACTAAAGAAGTTGTGGTTCTGCCCAAAATGTGAGAAAGTTAGAAGAGCTCTACCGGTGATTGCTCCAGCTCATGTGGGAGTAGGTAACCTCTTCAAGATCCTCCACCTTCCCCCCGCAGCAGATATTGATTTAATAAAAAAGTCTATAAATCCGAAGGGATAAAAGGACAATATTAGGAAGATAAAGGGAACCCTTAACCTTCCTCCAGGCACTGAGGTTTTTGTACCACCACTGGACGCTTGCCGTATTTCGGTCAGTTTACAATTTTTGTTCTCTTTGACTTCCTTAGTGATAATTAGTAATGGTTCTATGATATAAAATTATAAATTTGTTCATTTATAGGACTAAAAAAGGTATAGTAAAAAAAAAAAAAAAAACTTTCAATACAAATTTATTTCAAATAAAGAAAAATTTACCAACAAAATGTGTATAACATTTAAAGGATCAATTTTTACAGACTCACCAAATGGTTTGTGGGTAATATTTATATTTTTAACAAATTAGGTATATTGTGAACACTTTTGTCACAAATTAAAAAAAAAAATTATAATTGAACTGAAACTAATACTTAGTCCACAAACAAAAAAAAAATTATTGCTATTACTAATAAAATGATTATGTATTAAAAAAAAATTTTTGGCCGTCATCTTCAGCAAACTTTCACTCTTCACCCTGACCCAGAAAACCATTCTAAGAGCACGGAGGTAGAAGAATTCCTTGATTCCCCTCTTCCTCTGTATCCACCTCCTAAAGCCGTCACCCCCTCTGAGGTCAAATATATCCTTTCCCGCTTGCCTAAACGCAAGTCTCCCGGGTATGATCTTATTACAGCCCAAATACTAAACCACTCTCCCAATAAAGCAGTAACTTTCCTCACCTACCTCTACAACACCATACTCCGAACCACACACTTTCCTCTCCTGTGGAAGTTATCCATTGTAATCCTATTCCCAAAGCCTGGCAAACCCTCAAGTAATCCTTCTTCCTATCACCCAATAAGCTTGCTTCCCCTCTTATCAAAGGTCTTTGAGAAGATTCTTCTTAAAAGGCTGATTCCAATCTTAGACGTTCACCATATACTTCCAAAATACCAGTTTGGTTTCCGAGCCAAACACTCCACGGTATAACAGGTGTTTCATGTTGTAGATTGCATATCTTCCTCTTCCGAGAATAAGCAGTACTGCATTAGTGTCTTTCTCGATGTGTCGCAAGCATTTGAAAGGGTCTGGCATCGTGGACTGTTGTTCAAATTAAAATCCACCCTCCCAGGCACCCTTTACCTTATCCTTTGCTCCTACCTAACTGATCAATTTTTCAGGGTCCAACAAGGATTAGATTACTCCCAATATTACCAAGTGGATGCGGGGGTTCCACAAGGTAGTGTGCTCGGGCCCATATTTTACATCCTGTTTACTGCGGATATCCCCTCTCATCCTAACACACTTCTTGCAACTTTTGCTGATGACCAAGCAATCCTTTCTTCCGATGTTGACTCACATACTGCCAGGAAAAATCTCCAACAACATCTCATGGACATATAACGATGGTGCCAGCTCTGGCACATTAAGGTCAACGAAAGCAAATGCTGTCAAGTTACGTTCACACTAAGGAAGAAACAGCCTGGCTGAATTTACTTTAATGAAATTCCCATCCCTACTTCTGACTGTGTCAGATATCTGGGCTTTCATCTTGACTCTCGATTAACATGGAACACACACAAAAATCAAAAGACAGGAACTAAATAGGAGATTTGGACAACTTTACATATGTTAAACCGTAAGTCAACTATAACTGTGACTAACAAACTAACTCTTTACAAGACACTGCTGAGACCTATTTAGACTTATGGAGTCGAACTGTGGGGAAATTCTAAACCATCCAACATCCAAAGAATACAGTCCTTCCAATCCAAAATCATAAGAATCATAGTTGATGCACCCTATTACGTTGCCAACTCCTTACTCCACAATGACCTTGAAATCCTGTTTGTAAAATAAGTTATCACAACCCGTTTTAATAAATTCCACTCTGACATTTCCATGCATCCCAATCCTTTAGCCCAAACTCTATCTAGTATTTCCCATCCTAATAACCCACCACGCCACCTGAATAGGGAATGACCGCGNCCACAAATAGTAAGAATATTAAAAGGAGGGACATTTAGGGTCAGTGGTGATTTTAACCTCAAAGATTTCCTTAATCATTTTAAAAATTTCTTCAATCCACCCACAGTAGTAAAGTCCATATATTATTCTGAGCCAAATATATCATATTACTTTCTGATTTAAATAAATCAAAAATAATGGTTTATAGTGGGGGGGGGGGGGGAGGATATATAAAAATGAAAAATGGAGGTTTGGTGAGAAAAAGGCACAAGTATCTGGGCTTACTTCTGACACCAACCCCATCCACATTGTAAGATGCACGTTGTGCAGGATGTAATTTCTAAATAAAAAATGATAGCTCAAGGAACATTAGGAGTAAGTGATCTTCATTAGAGATCATACAAATACAGACAACTCTTAATTTATGCCATGAAAGTATATTATGAGATAGGAAGAGGCAATTTTTTCCTCTTTATGTCTCTTCAGTAATTAAATAAAAGAAAACAAGATACATAAAAGAAAGAAAATGATTGATTAATAATATTTACCTATGGGCGCAAGTAAGAAGCCAATGTGCATTTACAACTTTCACAGTCTTCATCTTCTTTGCTTGGTAAACCTAATTTAAAAGTTCACTGTAATTAATTACAAAAATAATTAAACTTTTATTAAAATTAGTAAATTGCCTGAAGATAAGAGACAAAAACTGATGAATTTAAAATAACAAAACCATTAATTTTATCTTTCATACTAACTAAACTATCAACTACTACACCTAATGAACAACAATATCAGTAAAGGCTCATATTCATTATGGTTCACCAGAGGCCATGGCAAGCAATTGTTGTGTGAAAATATGAATCCTATTTAGTGATAGGAACAGTACATGGGGAAGGTAATGTCTCCTTATAATGGCAGCTTCACACAGAGCTTTTTTTAGAGGAAATTTCAATGGAAAACCTGGCTAGTTTGATGGAACTTGTATATATTATTCAAGAGTTGATTTAAAGACACCTTGTCACAATTGACAGCCATGACTTTCAACATCAAGACCATAGATTTATAGAGCTCCATCTAAAAATGAATTTCAAATTCCAAACTAAAAAACCACAAATCTTAAAAATAAACTCATTCAAATATTTTATTAAACAGATGTACATAGATGGTGACAGTTGTAGTTAACTAAAATAATGAATAAAATACCAACATTTAGAGTTTTTTTTTTTTTTTTTTTTTTTGCTGTGTTAGCCTCCCTTGCAACCACTTAGGGTCATTGGAGGGAGGGGCTATCTACAGGTTGCCACCCCTTTTTAAACATCCATGGCTCAGGACAAGCTTCTATATAATAAATAAAAGATTGACCTGGGCGGGATTTGAACCCGCGGCGTCAGGATTGCGAGACCCGTACGGATCACCTGAGCTATCCCGGCGCCCCCTATTATTCTATTCAATGCAACAAAAATATCTCCTACTAGTCGACCAATTAGTTGTCTGTAAAATATCTGTCTTGTTATACCTATATAACTTTCCAAAAACATATCTTTGCATAAAAAGGACATACAATCTTTTGTAAATATAAAATATTACATTTTCAAGGATATATATTTATTAATGAAAATTTCTCCAACAATAGGAGAATTTATATGATTTGAAGTTGTATGATTAGATGTTTTAAATAACCTAAGGGTTATAACACTCTGATTTCAGAATAGGAAATTATCGTCTTAAATAAAAGTTTAAGCATGAGTTAAAAATTATCTTTAAACTTTGGATGTTTTAAGTGATGAAAAATAAATCACTTATTTCAATTAAGATGTTTGAAAGATTCAAACAATTTTCAAAATGTTTAAAGGATATGACAAGATCTTAAAAAGATTTTAAAGCTTTGTGTGTGTTTTAAATATTTTTGTATCGGAGAGGCAAATAGAGAGGTAGCCCCAACATATTCTATGAAAATATTTTTAAAATATATTAAAATACTTTTAACTAAGCAATTTTACTTGGAAAGCAGTCGGGACAAAAAATTTAAATACATTTTTTACCATTAAAATTGTTAAGGATTTATGACTTTTCTTCATTCAAAAAATCATAACATTTGATCTACTTATCAGGTTTTAGTTCATTGATAATTGAAAGCCTATCGTTAAAATATAATTAGAACCATGAAATAATTTTTTTGGATCATCTGATTCAATACTGAAAAAGATCAAAGAAAATGTTTGTTTAATAATTTTTTACTGAAAAATCAATAATTTTTAAATTCATTCAAATTTATACCATTAATCTAAGATATGTAAATCAATAGTTTTATAAATATTATTTATTNATTATAAATAAAAGATTGACCTGGGCGGGATTTGAACCCGCGGCGTCAGGATTGCGAGACCCGTACGGATCCCCTGAGCTAGACTGGCGCCCCAACATTTAGAGTTTAAAACACCACACATTTTAAATTGGGCATTGTTAATATTAGCAAACTACACATCTGCTAACACAGTTAAGCCATTCATTGCTAAAAACACACAATTGACTTCAAACTTAAAATCTGCTGAGGTTTAGGTTGATAGTAACTAAGAGGGAAGACCAATGCTACTCTACAAGAAAGTTTATATAACATAATAGATTGATTGGGTATTCTATTTATTTCCAATGAGTGCTCTGACAGAATGAATAAAATCAATATGTCACATAGTTAATAGAGAGATAAGGAAAAGAAGAAAAAGTGATGGCAGAACAATATTTGGACTTGTTATCTATATATCTACAAGAATATCTAAAGCTACTTCTGAGCTCCAAAACATAAGCTCAGTCTTCTTTGTTTGGTTAAGAAAGAAAAATAAGTTAATTACTCATTCTTACTTTTTCCACTTATGAATATCGTTTAAATGACTGATAATTGTTAGAATTAATTATATTTTATTTTAAAATATTAATTTTCTTAGAGTAATAATAAACAACTTCAGTTCCATTTATCCTAACTAATTCTCATTTAAACAATACATAACAAAAGTTCACTATGCCATTCTGAAAAGCATATACCATGTTAAGAATAAATGTGACACATATTCCTCTATTTAAACTATCAATAAACTTTATTTTCTTAATAAAATTACTGTGAGGTTTTGGTCCATTGCAGTCTACAGGACAACAAATTTGAAGATAATTTTTTGACTTAAATACATATTAGGGAAATAAAGAAGGTTTTCTTCACTTTACAGAAACATTAATGAGTAAAAACTGTTCGAAAATTTTTTTTTGGCCCATCCCACAAAAACAGTATAATTGCTAATAGGTGAATTTTGTTATGTATATTTTTCAGATTTGTAAATATTTGACAGCCTTTTACATGGTGTAAATGACAAATAGCTCTTTCCTCAGCTTCTTTGAAAGTATCTCAAAAGAACTCTGTACTCTACGGACAGATAGTAATTGATTCTGAAAATAAAAGCTAGTGATAAGACTTTAATTTCCTAATGAAATAGGAGACATAATGAAGAACTATTTCTGTGATTTAGATCAAGCATTGAATTACTAATTAAATATAATACCTTTTATCATTATGTAAATACGTAGCATAATCTAATATCATATAGGAATGATTGGTGCCTACCTGCTAAACACAAAGGTATTGCATAATATAAGGTCTAATCTTAATAATAATAATCCAACTTAGTTTTAAAATTATGTTCTTTGATTATCACTTTATACTAAGCCAATAATATGAATTTTTACTTAAAAGTAACAAATCGAGAGCTTACCTTGGCAGTTCCTTTAGCAGCAGCAACAAGATGGGTTGTTGCTTGGCTTATGTTATGTGTAATTGTAGCTCCAAGCCTTTTAGCTAATAGAGCTGGTTCTGAATCTTCTAATTTGGTTCGAAGAGGTATGAGACCTGAAAATGCTAGTTCACATCCTTCAAGAACTTTTGATCTCAAATTATTAATCACCCATTTTACTTCTGGCTCTCCAGGTATTTTCTAAAAAAAATTATGATTTACTTTTACAAAAGATTATTTCAAATTTTTAATGTAATTAGTTACACTGCATGATAGATCCTAAAGACCTACATCAATGAAAAAAAATATGCAAAAAAATAATTTATTCAAGTTTGCAATGAAAAGCCTAAATTAATGTACTAAAAAAAAAAAGCATCTCCAACGTAGGACCAGTGACGATATGTTCAAATTGTCCATAAGCCATGCTATGGTACAAACATGTATATCTTGATTTTCCTATAGGAAATCAGCTAAAATAATACGTAGTTTTTAACTGTCTGAGAGTGGTGTCACTGGTCATCTTATCTCCTCATGTGACTTTCATTAATATCATTTTTTTTTTTTTACTATTATTTGTAATCAAATTACAAAATATTTTTATTTATTTTTAGAATGTAATATGTAAATAAAGGTTATAAAAATAAAAGCTTTTAACTGTTAAAAATATAAGCTATATTATATATATTTTGACAAGTAGTTATGTATATTGTGATATGTAATTATGCATATAGTAATTTACTGAATGAATATTGGAATTGGAATTTGTTTAATAGGCCATTAAAATTTCTATTTGAATAGGAAACAATGCTCAATAGATAACATGAAATGAGAATTTGAGAAGCCCATTAGGACTTGGAAGACACCCAATGGAGATGGGCTCCTATAGGTATATTAATGAAATGAAAAGGCTTATACTGACAACTTGATGACTATCCAATTCGATTATTTTATTTCCAGTAGGTTACAGAGCTTGAGTTTTATTTAAACAGTCATTAAATGCTCAACACATAACTACACATTGGGAAATGCAATAGAACACCTCGTTGGAGGATCCAAATTTTCTTAAATAGGAAGTAAAGAGGGGGGGGGGGATATTTCTACAGTTCATAAATAAAGAATATTTCCTCAATTCATAAAATAAGAGTTCAATTTACATAAATATATAATTGAGTTTACATCTACATACATAAACACCTAAACAATAGCAGATATCATAAATTTAATTTATAAATGTAAAAAAATCAATATTATAATTGTTAATTATAAATAGTATAATGAGCAATTATAAATTGATTAAAGGAAATTCAAAATGGAAAGAATCTCCAATACCTCCTATGCTAAGAACTTTAAACTGGTTATGAAATAATCAGTTATTGAGAAAAAATATTCCTACCTTGTCATAAACTTCATAAAATTTTGTATGAACTCTTTTAAGTATACTAGCCAGATAAATTAAATAGTCGTCTTCTTCTTCAACTTCAATTTCTTCTGATATCTCAATTGTTTCCTTATCATCTATATCCTTTTTAGGTTTTTCCTTTATGATTACACCTGCAAAAGAAAAAAAAAACACAGAATTACAAATATTTGGAAAAACAAAAACTTTTTAGACAAGATTGAAATCATATAACAGCTTTATCCATTAAAAAACCCATGAATACTCAGAATGCTTTAGGGTACAAAAGAAAGATTGTCGTGTGATTACATTCAACGGAGTAACATAAATTTATGCTGGCAATAATTGATCAGTGCTGAATTATGGCACTTATCCTAGCTAAATTGTGTAAATTTACAGATAAATAAATAAAACAAGTTAGCTGGAGAAAAAGTTTAACAATATTGGTTTAACTTAAAGTGTAATTATATTGGAAATATGAGAATTATATAGTGGCAATAATAAATATAGATGCATTGAACTTAAATTCAGTAACAAGATTCAGTGATCATCTAAATCAGCAAGCAATACTACAGCCCTGAAGATGGCTTACAATGTAAGCCGAAACGTTGGCAGATAATTTTTTAAAAAAATACATTTTTTTTTAAATTTGTATTTTTTTTTTATCTACCTTGATCGACCCCAACTAAAATCATCTAATAGAAATATATAATTATTTCTGTAACCCCAATTAACTATTAAGTAATAAGCTAAGGGATTGGAGGGGGAAAACCAGGTACAAATGGCATGTGAGATCTTTCTAAAAATATGAATGAGCCTGAAAATCAGCACAAAAGGAGGCTAAAAAGATTATACAGCAGTTTATTTTCTTGACGTATTATAAACTTATCTTCTTTTTGTTTATGGTTTCATTATACAAAAATTTAGCAAAGTACTTTCTGTGTTTATTATTTCTATTTACTCTTATTCTTATTACTTAATGCTTATAAAGATATTTAGAATTTTGTGTTTATGTAACTCCCTACTAATAGCCCAATTCCGAAAGTAATTAGCTTTTAATACAGGTAGTAAAAATGAAATATAATAGCCTATAAAATAGAAAGGGTTGCAATGATAATAGGGGATATCGTTAAAGGCTTATCTATATTCCAGCAAATAATTCTTCATTTCAATTCCCATAAATATTTTTTCCCATAAATCTTTTTGGCTCAAATAGTGCTAGGTGAGGGGAGTGAAGAAATTTTTTTCTCTCCAAGACACTATTTGAATTTAATAAAAAATTGAAAAAAAAAAAAATTCAAAAATATTATTATTATCATCTACCAAATTTCCAATTGAAAACATTTAATTATGAACAATTAAACAGTTATATAATAACATTGAAGGAATTATATGAATTTGAAAACCATTTATGAGGTGCAAATAATGGATGATAAAAATTATATGAGAAGCAACTAAATATTATTGAAACTGACCAGGAGCAAGATAGTCAGTAGTCACAATACTCGACATCTGCACTCTAGTATCTGTATGAATATCACCAGTGCTCCTGAAGAAGTAGTAAGGTTTGACAGGAATTACATTAGGAGAAAAGTCCCACACATCTTCACGGTCATCAATGATACAAACCAGCTCATCACCACAAGGAAATAAAGCTCTGCAACAGGAAAATGAGAAGTACATTGAGCTGGGAAAAACAAGCCAGAAGTTTTAACAATTAAGAAGTTTTATGGCTACAGTATTTGTACTTTTTAAGACAATATTAGTAGAATAATTAGTAAAGCTGGAAAAAAAAAAAAAAAATCCATATTGCAGAATAAAGCCTAAATTTATGCTGCTCAATCATGAAACTGTTAAATCTTTGTATTCAAGCAAGCTAATATATATTGCTAAGTAATCACATTTTCCAGAGACAATTAAGTTTATGAATCACTTGGAGTGAATTTAAAAATTAATAAATCAGTGTCAAGTAATAAAAAGAGGTCACACATTCTAAAAGATTGCAATTACAGAAGTATAATCCCTACAGTAGAACTTTCTTTAAATAATACTTACTTCAAATTGGCATGTTTAGAATTAGCATGAAGACATTCATCTCTGGACAGAATTCTGTTAGAGAAAAGTCTGGCTTCTTTATCTAAAATATGAGCAACCATATGTGCATATGGCCTCACTCCAAAAGTACAAATGTGCAGCTCAAAGTACCTGAAATGTTTAAAGATAATTTTCTCAATTAAGAAAGATTCTACATTACTGTTTCCAGTAATAAATGAATTTTATTCATTTCGCACTAATATATCAAATATTTGAGTACATTTAAGATAAAGAGTATAAAAGAGAAGGGAGAAAAAATTAGGTAAATGGATGATACATTTGTTTAATTACAAGAAATGCTAAAAATGATAACAGTAATTTATTGTCATAAATATAATTGTAAATGATTTTTTTTATAGCAAGCTTCATTATCAAGATTTCAATAAATCATTCAGCAGAAAGCATTATCTATATTATTATTATTCTATTCATTTTCCATAAATTAATAAAGGGGAGTATAAAAAAAATGACCATTTTTCAACCAAATATCTGTATTATTATATTTTTGATATTAAATACAATTAATACTCATAATATAGTTCATTGTTATCTACCATCATTAGTCATCTGCTAGACAATTGCTTGATTCCATGCTGTTACCATTTTAGGAATGGCTGTCAAAAACTTTTGAAACGCAATTTCAACTATCACAAATTTATCTTTTTTATTACATTGAAGAAAATGGACCATGAATCGAAACAAGTAGTAATCCAATGGTGCATAGACTGGACTATATGGTGTATGAGACAAGCGCTCGAAACCATGATTTTCATTAATCTTTCCTTAAGCTCGAGGGGAAGTGTTAAAGTGAGGATGAACATTATCTTGTAGGAGTCAAACTCTTTTTTGGTTAATCAAAGCAGAATAATTCTCAGATAATTTCCTATACAATCTTTCGAGTTGTTAGCAGAAAAGCTCAGAATTCATAGAGCATCTATCAGAAACAAATTCATGATGAACACCTTCAAAATTTCAAAAAATGGAAAGCATGGATATTTTTACAAAAAACCCACTTGCAGCAAATGAAAAAGCAGTATGACAGCAATCTAGCCATTGCTTACGGGGATTTCACAAGTAAACCCAATTTCATTACAGGCACTATCAACTCAAATCTAATAATAAGATGGGTTTTTCAAGAAATTTTCACAAATTTCTAACCTCTCAGCTGATTACTAAAGAGAAAGTTTGTATAAGACCAATCTACTGCTCTTTTTTTTTCTCCATGAGAATAGATGGCATGTTCATATTATGGCATGTAAATAAATTCATAAATAGCTTCAGCGTCTGTGAAATTTTTTTTCCAGTTATGCTTTAAAATTTTGGGATTTTTGTAGGACACTGTCATGTTATTTGAAACAAATAACTAAACTTAACCTTTTTTTTTCTTTTTTTTTATGAAGTTGAATGAGATTTAACAAGCTTAGAGAATGATCTAAAGGGATAATAAAGTATTGTAAGAATTAAATAGAATAAAACATTTTCAGTCCTTTGAAATCTTGAATTTGATAAAACATTAACTTTTTGTTTATACACCCCTTTAGAAGTAGGGCATTTTAAAAATATATTACCATGTAGATAATCACCCTTCAATGGAATAGTTTTAGAAAAATCTGAGCACCAAGACCTCAGCAATTGACTCCCGAAAAAGAAAAAAAAATCTGGATGAATTGAACTCAAGATAATTAAGGCACAGTTATACTTAAGAATCGTACTCTCCTCTTTTGCACTATTTAGTTATATTATATGAGGTCATCATAGGAAATAAAAATAAACTTTTAATTGATTAAAAATAGTTTTCACTTTATTTCAAAGAAATTAATAAACTTTTAATTTATTAAAAATATTTTT
>KZ807160.1:462807-476332 GCA_000696205.2 Oncopeltus fasciatus
GATAAACATTTATAAAGTTGCTAAACGAAAGGTTTATCTTTTCCAATAAATAATGTTTTTTTTTTTTAATAATGATTATTCTATATATAAATTGGAAATCTATACTTAGTGCATTTAATGAGGTTCATAGTTAAAATTTTTCATGATGACTCCTAACTTAATAATGAAATATCTTAGTTAGTTTATTAATAGTTCTTTGAAAACTGCAAAAAGAAATTCGCTCAGTTAAGGTAGCTCTCACGCGACAGACTTTGTCATTAGAAAGATCTGTTCTTATTGATAAAAGGAAAAAAAAGTAAAAGAGGAAGAACTCTTAAGAAGGGATATATTTTGCTATATTTTAAAGCTCCGAAAGGGAGAGACCATTAGATAAATTAAACATTCGTGTGGGTTTCTTTTACAATAGGCCACGCAAAAGGGTTGTTAAGCCTTCTTTTTAGTGTTCCTAGAGCCCCGGGGGTGGTTTTTTTCTTAGGGAGCGGCACCGAAAGGCGGTAAAAAAGGCCTATCTCGGTTGACATAGCGTTCACACCTCGAGGCTATTAATTTATCGAGAGGTCCCCGAGAGCAAACACTTATCAGGATGTGAGGCTCTGCCGGCGGACTCTGTAAAAAACCCAAGAGGACGAGGAAAACCCCTTTCTCAGGCCTTGCCACACCACTGCCGAGCGAGTGTGCAGAAGGGCTTCCTCTGCTACTTCTGATACCAGTGACTGCCAATCACTGCTCCTCAATAACGCCTACCACAGGGATATCCCTGGGTAGCCAGTCAGATCTACTCAGTTATATACTAAGTTATCATTTCATTAAGAAAAAATATTAATGTTAATATTATTATTACTATTACCAATGTAATTACATATTCTATCTATTGAAGAAAGACGGAGTTCTGCCGTCCATTTTTTTTCTCTTGCCATTGCTATTTTTTATTGTAGTACTGCCGCTTATATTGCTTTGGTCTTGTTTCTGAAGCCCCCAGCCAAGTTAATTATTTTCTGACTTTGTTATTTCAATTTGGTACTATTCTTCTCTGAATGGGATACAGCCTGGTATACTGAGATTGGTATACTGACTGAGGTGGATAAATGTATCCAAAATATTCGTTTATTTGAAACATGACAGATTTCATAAAGAAAAAACCGAGAAATTTAAAACTTAATGTTAAAATTTAGTTTCAGGTGAGCACACACTTCTAATTTTTCAATATCGCTTCTTAGATTCTTATATTTTTTTTTTATAAAATAATAAATCAGTATTGAGTTTTATAATTTTAAACCAAATGTTACATAACTGCTACGAAAAAAAAATTATTTTTTTCTAACTCGCATTTCACATTTGAAGAAATTTTCCACATCTTCAGGCCCAATTTAGCTCAATAACGAACTCAGTCTTTCTGCTTTATGCTAAATTTCATTAATAAAAACTGAAAACTGTGGTCTGTAGATTACTGATACACAAACACACATACTAATTTTGAAAAAAAAAAAAAACAATCTTACATAACATTAAATTGTCTACAACGATGATAGACAATAGTAATTGAGGCAATAATGACCCTCAGTGGTTGCCATCCCTTTAATAATAAATCAGAAAAAAAAAACACTTACTCAGATATTATTAATTAATTTTTAAACCGAATAAATGATAATTAAAACTCATAAATAACAGAATGCAATAAATTTAGATTTATTAATTTAAAAAACAACTTATAATAGACAACAAAATTAAATTTCTAAAATTAAAAAAAATTAACTGTTTTGAATAGTTATCTTAAAAGAAAGAATAATTAATATTTTAAAACTATTTATAAAGTAATTTTGTTATAAGAAATACGCTGATTGGTGTTACCCTTCTTTTTTTTGTTGTCTATTTTACTAAATCATGATTGGGTTGATCGATTAATTTTCTTAAATAACATTCAATTTCTTTTTCTTTTTTTTTTTTTTTTTACATGCTTTAGTTATAAAGACAAATTTTAAAGAAAGGAACTATTAAAATAAAGATATTTTTTTTATGTATTTAGTTATGAAAGTATAGGCATATTAAAGCATCTAATTGTTTAGTATTCGGGGTTAGGTCGGAATTATTTAAGAAAAAGAAAGTCTTTTGTAAAAATATGACAGAAATCTGATTATTTTTTCTAACTTTGAAAAAGGCCAATGTTATCGCAAAATCATGATTGATTGATGTACTGATACAGCACTAAGTCTTCTTCGCATAAGTGTATAGGTTATGAAATGTTTCAGTCGAATGTGTATTCATCCCATTGATGCTTTATATAGAATATTTCAACTATATTTAATAAGTTTTATATCTAATATATGTTCTATTACAAGCCAAACTTTTTCCTCCAAATTGCTTACAATACGTCTATAATGTTTCAAAAATCTTTCCCGTTCGACCGAATGCCTGCTCGCTCAGTCTATCTAGAACTAATGACTTTCTCCGAGACCAGTGTCAGTAGCACAATCCTTTCCCCGATGGGTATGACCTGCTGTTGTCTGTCTTCACGTTTGATCGATAACCTCACCCCGGCGAATAAACAACTTTAACCTTTTTACCTCCCCCACAAATAAGTAGATCGTAGTCTCTATAATGAGAGAGACAATGATATACTAATGTAGAGAGAGGCAGGGAGCGGTCAAATATACTATCATAGTCTTATATTTACTTTAAACCGATGAAGAATGCCTGCCCTGGGGTTATAACCGTGTGAAGCATAACACATGCTTTACATAAACCTGTATCTGACATATGTTTACAACTCCAACTAACATTAACTACAGCTGTAATAGTTCTTAATATAAAATAAACTACTGTAATAAATCTCATAATTGCAATTTTATATTTTGTTAAGTTTACGACAATGTCACTTTTAACTTTTCTTTTTTAAATAAACTTTTTTTTTTTTAAAGCAAACATGCTAAAAAATTAGTTTTTGAAAAAAAATCCAGTTTTCCGTGAACCATCAAATTTCTCAGATATGGCCGACTAAATTTGATGAATTTAGGTTTTATCAGAGCGAGAATGTTAAATCCTTCCATTCAACCACTTAGGGTAATGGAGAGAGGGGCTATCTGCAGGTTGCCACCTCGTTCTAAACAACCATGGCTCAGAACAAGATTTTATTTATGGATAAAAGCTTGCTCAGGGCGGGAATTGAACCCGCAGCGCCACGAATACGAGACCCGAACGGATCCAAAGAGCTACCATTACGTGCCAATGATAAACATTTAAAATTTATTTAATAGCCAAACCTTTATAACTATTGACCTGGGATTTGCATCACTTGTCAATAAAATCGAGTTATACATTTTTCATACTCTTAGTTTCAACGTATCTCTGTTCTGCAAAAATGTTATTTGTTATTTGTTAACCTTAACTGCCAACAACTTCGCTACTAGCACAAATAAAAGTATAATTTTGGACTTCCCAATTCAATTCCATCGTGATAAGAAAGGGATTTGAAGAAACGATGTTTGAACTCTAAGGATCGCAATATAATGGGAGGTCCTTTAGAATGCAATAAATGCGCAAAATATATTTGCGTTAATTTTCGTAATGTACATAATGTATTTTTTTTTTATCTTTAGTTGATGTTTTAATATTAATTTAAAGTGAATCGCAGCAATAAAACATGCCAATAAAATTAAGTTTGATGTATAAATTTAAGCTGAAGATTTATTTAATGGATTTTGTCACGAAACGAAAATCTTAGTCACTACATATGCTGATTCATGTATAATATATTTCTTGTATATTTTAAAACTTCACAAATATATATCTGCGGTTCGGGATCCTTGGGAAATGAAAAAAAAAAAAAAAACAAGTCCTGAAAAAAAAATTAAATAAAAAAATGGAAACTCCTGGAAATTTCATCAGGATAACCTTTCGAATAGGTATAGTTCCTTTGTACTCTTGTAGAAGAAAAAAAAATCTTCGAACTATTTGACAGCTATTTCTGATAAATAGAGCCCGAAATTCCCCTATGGAAAAAGAGAAAATAAAAATAAAGGAATTAACTAAAACCCATAAATACTGCCGTTGAAGACATCCTACCGGGAACGAACCTTCCAGCCCCCCAGGACCTTCCAGGATATAAGTAAGCGCTTATCTCGGGAAGAGCTCTGACAAGAGAAAACTTAAGTGGGGCGGAACACGAGTGGGCGTCCTGACTCAGACCGGACTTCGGTCGTGTCCTCGGAGAGTCATAGAAACCACTAGAGTTTTACTGTCTCAAGACAAATTTGTGGAAATATATAGAGGCTTATAGGGCCCCTACAATACGGGAATGATGCTTACCACGCACAACTCTAATACCTAAGTGACTCTCAACTTACTATAGTTCAAATGGAGTTTTTTTGAAAATGTGTTGATTATTAGTGAGGATTTGTTGGGTTGGGTTAATGTTGATCCAAAAAATACAATTAATTTTTTTTTTTTATTAATTTGAATCGTACAGGGAGCTGGATCCCCGACTGAGGTAGTTTTTTTTTTTTTCTTTTCTAGCTCCCTGTACGATTCAAATAAATGATGAAATGGTGGATTACTTTACCACAATTATCATGATGATGGGTATTTTTTTATTTTCTGCTGATGTTTCTGCTTCAATTGTGAACCGTCTTTAGGGCTCTCATAAGGCTAGAGGGGACCTGGATCAAATGATCACAATAGCCCTGAAGATGGCTAAACATTTAAGCCGAAGACGTCGGCAGATAATAAAAAATATATTTCTTTAAATTGTATTTTTGTATCAATCTTGACCGAACCCCTACAAATTCTTTACATTACTTATTATATCTTTGTTATAAATTACAAATTCATATAATACTTTCTGTGTTTTGGTCTGATATAACTAAAATTAAATGATTAGTTTAAGTCAACGCCTTTTGGTGGGTAAACTGGTATTACTTATTTGACTATTCCGACAATACATTTTAAAGCACTTTCCGGATAAAGTAAAATTTAAAATAAATGTACATTTGACTAATGAATCATTACAAGTTAAAAGTCTTAAAAGTAGGTGTAGAATTTTTGCAAGGAATTCCTAGAAATACGCAATTAAACGTTATTAAAGGAAATTAAAGTAATTGTATTTCATTTAATAAGTTTTTGCGGTATCCTTAAATATTATTTGCATATTAAATGTATTTAAACATGTTTCTATTATTAATAGAAGTTAATTAAACTTGTTATACCCAAACGCTCGCGCACGCACGAACGCACACATACACACATGCAAGCGGGTGTTTTAAAGTATTTGAGTACTTCAGGACGAATTATGCAGAGGAATTGTGCAATGTATGGGGGCTGGAGCTAAATGACATGTAAGAGGATTTCAACTGGAGTACTGAAGACTCAGGAGCTAGCCAGATGTAAGTGAAATATTGCAGTATATCATCTGGACAAATACAGTAACTTGGGAGATAAGCAGGATGTAAGCTCCTGAGATTTAGGAGAAGTGAGTGAAAGTGATACGTAATTCTTAAGCAAGAATGTACAGTAGGTAGTCGGTCAAGAGCCTCAGTGCTTAAGTTGGAATATCGTAGTACTTAAGGATGTATGCTTAGGAGTGACGTATTGAATAACCTGAGGAGGAGTAGGCAGAGGCTAGTGGGACAGGCGGGAGCCAGCTCGCGGAAGGTGACATTGCAGTACTTAAGCGAGAATGTGCAGTAGCTCTAGTGGTCGCATGTGACCCTGAGTGCTTAAGATGTAATATCGGAGTACTTGAGGATGTATGCTTAGGAGTGACGTATTGAATAACCTGAGGAGGAGTAGGCAGAGGCTAGTGGGACAGGCGGGAGCCAGCTCGCGGAAGGTGACATATTGCAGTACTTAAGCGAGAATGTGCAGTAGCTCTAGTGGTCGCATGTGACCCTGAGTGCTTAAGATGTAATATCGGAGTACTTAAGGATGTATGCTTAGGAGTGACGTATTGAATAACCTGAGGAGTAGTAGTCAGAGGCGGGAGCCAGCTCGCGGAAGGTGACATATTGTAGTACTTAAGCGAGAATGTGCAGTAGGTAGTCGGTCGAGAGCCTGAGTGCTTAAGATGGAATATCGGAGTACTTAAGTATGTATGCTTAGGGGTGACGTATTGAATAACCTGAGGAGTAGTAGGCAGAGGCGGGAGCCAGCTCGCGGAAGGTGACATATTGTAGTTCTTAAGCGAGAATGTGCAGTAGCTCTAGTGGTCGCATGGGACCCTGAGTGCTTAAGATGGAATATCGGAGTACTTAAGGATGTATGCTTAGGGGTGACGTATTAAATAACCTGAGGAGTAGTAGGCAGAGGCGGGAGCCAGCTCGCGGAAGGTGACATATTGTAGTACTTAAGCGAGAATGTGCAGTAGCTCTAGTGGTCGCATGGGACCCTGAGTGCTTAAGATGGAATACCGGAGTACTTAAGGATGTATGCTTAGGGGTGACGTATTGAATAACCTGAGGAGTACCAGTAGGCAGAGGCTAGTGGGACAGGCGGGAGCCAGCTCGCTGAAGGTGACATATTGCCGTTATGGGAGACGCAGTCTGCCTCCCGAAGGACAGCGAGGCCGGTACTTTACCTGAAATAATGTGCCGCGAGGACGGGCCCCAGTCCTCTTCTTTTTGTCTGTAGGGAGCCGCGCCGCCAGTGAAAGGGGCCAAGGAATGGCGTGGGCGACCCTTCGACCATCTGTTACCTTCCCGCGCTTTTCCGGACACACCGGCTGAGGTTTCCCGCCCGAATCATTACTCTAGATCGCCATATGTTAGAGGAATGACCCCCACCTGCCTTCATGCTCGCCAAATCCCTTGCGATCCCTTATCAGTCCCTTAAGTTCCCTTATCACCACTCTCCCATCTCGGCCACTACACGTGGCCTCCTCTCCCACCTCTTCCTCTCCTTCTTTTTTTATTTACTTCTCTACTTCGTATCTCATTCATTGAAGGACCATCGAGATCGAAAGAGGCTTGTCTATTAATTTTCGTTACGTTGGTAGCGCCTCTTAAGACGGCAGGCTGTCAATGTAAAGATTCTCTTCATTAATTTCCTCACTGTTTGTATATTCTATTTTCAATATAAATGTTTGTTCAATACTTCCTTTGATTAAATATGTTTAAAGTAGTGAAAAAAGTGTATCTATTCACAATTATTTTACGAAATAAACAAATTTCATCCTATGAAGTATTGTATAATCATCACTCAACTTTTACTTCATGTTGGAGTCAAATTAATTAAAATGGCTGACGGATAGCAATTGTGTATAAATGTGTCTCAAATTAATGCCACCCTGTAATAAAATGTAGAACACGATAACTATGATCGAATTTATTCTTTAAGGACTAATAATTTTTAGCAGTTTTCCTATAAAGAAATCAAGCAATTCATGTTGGTACTATGTCGAGACTCTTTAAAATATTAATATGTCTTCTCGAATCCTACATTAGAGAAGATAAAATATGATCCGGTCAAAAAATATATATACATTTGTGTGTATTTGCTCTAGCACATGATATTTCTAAAATAACAAAGCTAAATTCGGTATTTAAGCTTCGTCTTTCAACATTGGATGAGTTAATTAATTGCTAATAAGGGAGAGTGTGAGGAAGACCGAATTTAAAATCCTATATCTCCGTTAAAATTAGTTTTATGAGAAAAAAAAATGTATTAAGCAAAATCAATGTAAAATATAATTTTATAACACTTTTATTCAATAGTATTTTCAAAATAATACATTTTGAAATAGATGTTTAAAAGTAAAATTAGGTTTTATGCTTTATGCTTTTTATTCCATACTCTTCATGCAATTCGCTTCTAATTGAAATAGGGAAAACGTGTATTTATGGAGAGACAAAAATTTATAATCGTAATATCTTCGTTAAAAAGTGTTAAATTTTATCTTTAAGTTCACAGAATACACCATCCAATTGTAATCTACCAACAAGCTTTAAAAATGGCCCAAGTAAAATGAGAATATTAATTAAAACATAAATATAACAATTATTGTGTGTCCATTGGATAAGTGGCCTTAAATAAAAATGAGTTGGTAGCAGATAATATATAAAATTTTCACATTCAATAACAAAGTATTCCGGTTTTACAAAGAGTTGGGCGGTAAAAATTTATAAGGGCGTTACTGGAAGCAATTTGTTAAGAGTCTTTACTGCCCACATGGACAGACTGTGAATTTATCTCTTCGCCTTCGGAATTCATTTATTCTGAAATTTTAATAGCCGAATTTTATTATTCGCAGACTGGCTCGAATCGGGGCTAAACTCGTAATATTTTATATAAATACATCTGGAAATATTGTTATTAATGGAATTATGATTTCTTATTTTGGAAATCATTATTTTATGTAACTCGTTTCGTGTTTGCATGTAATAATTTTATCTCAATAAGGGGAACTTAATAAATTAATTTCTAACAAGAAAAATACAGCTCTTTTATATTGTATGCATATGTATGCTTGACAAATCACATATTTTGCAAAAAATATTTCAGCGCATAAATAAATAATAGACAATTATTTATAACTCTGAGTAATTGTAAATTATTTCGTAAAATTTCTAAAAATATTTTATTTCATATATGTGTAATTTCTACTATTACGCTATTTACTATTTTATGTCAAAATATTTTTTTCTAGCAGATTTAATTTAAGGAAATTAAGGTAGGGTCAAGATGCGAAATTTGAAGAAATTTTTTTTACATAGAAAAAACTAAAAATGTGGTTCGATCAAAATTGTTTTATAAATATTTTTTAGCTGTTAATATTGTATGAGAAGTTAACAAGAAGAAAAAAAAACTTAAAAAATTTAATATCTTTTATTAAAGGTTTAAGAAATAATAATTAAGAAAGTAAGTAGACGTAAAACTGTTTGAGGAGGTGATTTTTTAAAAAAATAATGAAGCTAAGGTTTTTTGTATTTTTTTAAATATTACAAAATCTTTGAAGGAATAAGTTTTTTTAAAGCTGAAATCAAATAAAGTGCTAGGGAGGTTTAGAGAATAATAAACTGAATAAATTTCAAGAAGTTTGTCATTATTAATACTATAAAAAATTTATTAAACTCTATCGCGCCAAATTAAATAATGATAATAATATAATAGCATGCGAATAATAACATTTTTGCATAAGGTCCATACAAAGGAAGATATTTCTGAATAAACAAGATGGGTCAAGTGTCTTCCCAAAACTATCTTCTTTGCCGTCCTAGAGATTGCCTCAATAACTTTGCCCAGCACCGGTGTTTTGGTGTTTACGGACAATTCGCAAAAGTATTGGATGTAAACGCCAAAATACCGTTTGGCTCTTATTTCACGCCCATCTTTGCTGAAACAAGGGGAACACGTTTTGTTTTCGATGCTTCTAATCTGTTAGCAGGCAATTCAGTTTGGCATACTCATTTAACTCCCAACTTAAGTTAGAGTATTGTTGGTGTGATATGAACATACCCCATGGTATTATCAGTGACATCTCTACATATTTACCTCTACCGGTGGTGCCCTACCAGAAATGATTTGGGGAAAACTACATGGTTAGTCTTTTGGGGTAAGAATTTGTGCAAGAATAAACCGAATATGAGCACACTTTTCTGATATACTTCTCTTGGTAGAATCGTCTGCTTTAAAGATTAATCCTTAAAAGATGGCAATGAAGGAATTAGAGTTATTGGTCCCGACTGCAAATTCTCCACATCTTGGGCAGAACTCCTCTGGCCGAGATTATCCCTGTAGAATAATTGAGACAAAGGAATTCAAGGACAGAAGTTTTACAGAGATTTTCACCTTAAGCAAACAAGCGTCACTTAAGTCTCTCAGAGCCGACGATGTTAAATCAATGATTGTCCGAGAGCCTTGGGAGTATAGAGTTGCTCGCCGGGAACAACTACATTACACCTGATTGGGTTTATGGAAATGAGGCAACGAGCTTGTAAGCACAGAGCCTCAGAAAGTAGCCGTTTTTTGCTCCAAAGATTTCTGTTTGCTTCTGAAACTTTAGCCAGGAAAAAAAGTGAAATCCTGGGAATTAAAAAAGTGACTCATTAAAAACGTTTATTTACCTCTAGATAAAATGACAGAATACTAGCTTAATCTTATACCTAAGGACTTGAGATGATCTGGCCTCACTCCTCACAGGTCCTCTTAGATGTAACTCAGAAGAGGACTGAAGCTGACGCCCTACTTGGAGGAGAGGACGCTGAGAGACACGTTTAGGGAACTTTCGAAGGATCGAAGCTCTTTCCTCTGACAGTTTTAAGATTTTTGGAAGTACAAATATAAATCACGGTGATGTCAAGAAGCTGATCCCAGAGACCTTTTGAACTTCATCATGAATCTCAGATCTTTCCTTGGACAATTGACTGGAGACCGTGACTCAAGGGTTCAGGTGACCATGGGCGGGTAACCACATTTTTTAATTATTTAGTTTTCTAAAATAAAACAACAAAAAAAAAAAACAAACTAAAAAAAGCTGAAATATCACACCCGCTGTACTCACTCTCGACATTTCAGGTAATCTCACACTCCAGTTGGTTTGATTTAGCTCTGTAACTAACTTAACCCCTCTTTTTGAATTTAAAAACGTCATTAGAAATTTCATTTTCAACAACTAACATCGAGATTTAAACTGTTAAATTTTTTTAATTTTTGAATTGAGGGTTTAGGTAAATCCGCATTACAAATTGTTCAGTTTGGCTGTCATTCTTGTAAAATATTTCTTTTACCAAGGAAGAAAACTGTGTTGAGTTTCATTGGTCTACACTAAATATATTATCTCGTATTATCTTCTAGCTTGTTCAGTTTTTCTCAATGAAGAAATTGACCTTTTATTTTAAAAATAAAAATTGAAAAGCCGAATTAGTAAAGAAACAATAAAAACTGAAATCCTTTGTAGATCATTGACAGACTCACACACGCAAACGCCCACCCGCACTCACGCGCGCGCTCACACTCACACATACATACACAGATCGAAAAAATTATCAAAAATCTGATTTTTAAACAACCTCAAAACTACATTCCATCAGGTTTCACTAAAACCAATTCAGCTAAAGTTTTATAAAGCCTTCTTCGGGGAACTATATTTTATGTATTGAGTTTTGTTCAGCTTATTTGAGTTTTTCTGTTTCTTACTGTATTTTATTCTGGTGTCTGAATTTATTTAATTAAAATTACGGCTTAATTATCGTCACTCTACTGCAAATTTTTTTATTATCTCGGAATGTAGCAGGAAATCTTTATATATTATAAAAAGAAGAACAAAAAGGGAAATAAAAAGCATTTCGCTCTTCGAGAATCGAACCTGGGGCCACTTATCCTAGAAATATGGCGCCGTTACTACTCGGCAATCCGTAGGCCCGTGTAACACGCTTAAATGCTATGTTTATTGTTATACGTATGTGATGCGCCCTCTAGACGATATTGACTCAATTTAACTATGAGGTTTACCATACACAGTATACTTGTGAGCTGAATGCCCCTTCCAATGACCCTACTAAAATTATTTATGTCTGTCACGTCCATGAGAAGCCTGGGCTTATAGCCTATCCTCAGTCTTTTTTTACTTTACTTTTATTTGTTATTTTACCATTACAGTAAAGGTAAATATTACCACTATAAAATTTTTTTAATGATTTCAAGGAAATAGTAAATTCCTTCTTCCAGAACCCATTCCTCATTCGGCCCTAAAGAAGCCGTCACACGATGTCCGAAAGCTCGGTTAGACCATCTTTTGGACATGATTGAAACCGGAAGAGGAATTTATGGTTTCATAGTAAATGAAGTAAATTCTAATTATATTGACCTAAAGATTTAGAATACTTCTATTCAGTCAGCACCACAAGCTAAGAACGATCTATCACAAATTTCTCTCTCCATATACTAAGAACGAACTACCATAAACCTCTATGTGCATACCTATATAATATAGACATATAATTCACACAGAAATTTATAAGTAAATACAACAAGAGGACTCATAAAATAAAAAATTTGACCTTTGAATAATTATTTTCCTTAATTTGTTTTGCGATATACGTTTAAATACACAGCATTATTTTAAATATTAAAACAAAGCATAGAACAAAAATGACAATATTAAATTTCGAGTACAACCTTTTGTTCTTCTCTATAATTATTCATTTTATTTTATGTATTTTTTTAATATAATGTTATTATTACATTGCAAGTAATATGTTTGTTTCACAAATATTGGTCAGGTGACTCCCCTAGAGACCTCATGAAAAAACATTTTTTTCGGCTACGGGTGTACTACTGGAATCTAAGTAGATCAAGTACTTGGCAGATGTTTTAAAGATATGGTATATATATATATATATATATATATATATATATATATATATATATATATATAATACATAATATATAACTATTATTACTATTACTCCTGCTGCATTGAAAATAAGAGAAAAAAAAAGAAAGAATATTCTCTTATGTTAACATTAACAGGACATCTCTCACTCTTAGTCCTCCAGTTTAGGTCTATAAAAAACTTATTAGGTCTTTTAATTTACATGTCATTATGAAGAACAAACAATTGTGGCTTATAAAGACTAAAGTTTAAGATCTACGGTTTAATTTAACCCCCACTCGTAATTGTTCAATTTCGCTATATACATATATATTACACTTATAAATTTTAGTGACAAACATTTTTGTTTGATTGAAGGAAAAACTCCTTCGTGCGCATAACCTAAGTCTGATCATGATGACGTGTGAAGAGGTATTTCCAGAATCCGCTGACTGAATTCTGCGTGGTCGTCAGTCGAGAAAGACGGAGGCGGCGGAGACTTTAATGCCTGGTCGCGGTATTAGCATAAGCCGTGGGTGTCTGGGCGCCGCTGGGAGCTAGTTCTAGTCCTTCCTCGCAGAAGACAGGTTCATCTCGTTCCGATGGCCAAACCTCAGTGATTAACAATCATTTTTGGGTATTAACTGGATTTAGATCTCTCCATACTAATAGGAGGGATATAGATTAACGTTGATTCTCCTACCGGTGGGGGGGGGGGGGAGCTGAACTACCACGTTAGCGCAAAGATTATTTAAAACAAATTATTTTCTTTATATACCCATCGGTATTATTATTATTATATTACTTTATGGACATAAGTAAGAGTAAACATACAAGAGGCTCTCATTATGGCATTTTTTTAAATATAAAATGGAGATTATAATATTCAATAATATATTTGATAGAAAATTACATTTTAAAAAATTGCCATTTTAAAATAAATATTTATATTCATTATGTCTTTGATGCAGAATCAAGATTTATTGTTCATTGTTATCTATCGTCATTAACCATCTACTAGCCAAATGCTCGGTCCCATGCTGATGGCATTCCTTGGTATGCATTTCAAAGAAATCATGGACCGCAAAGTCATCAATTTTTTTCTCTTAATGAAAATGAGCCATGAATCGAAACAGTAGTAATCCGATAGTGAGTCGCCTGGATTATAAGGTGGATGAGGCAGGGGTATATAAAGAATATGTGTGTATATATATATTGTAGATCATT
>KZ807160.1:494399-506463 GCA_000696205.2 Oncopeltus fasciatus
TATATATATATATATTTTTAAATTTTGACAGATGCCTTTTAAAGTTTAAGTGGGCAATATTTTTAGCTTTTCTATGTAGGAGAGGCAAAGATTACACTCACACACACAAGCATGCCCATAAAAACATTAAATGAAAGAAACCAAATTCAGCATTTGAACTTCTTTTTTTTGCAAACAGTTCGATTGTCTGAGTAAAGAGATCAAATTTGGAGAGTCGAGTGGGTCCTCTTATTTTTAAAATATTGGAACCAAATTTAGTATTTAGGCGTTTAATTTTAAATTGTTGAATGCTTCATTTTTAAAGAGAGACCAAAATTTATAAAAGTAATATATTCCTTGCTGTTTGAGGAAAAATATGTTGAACATAATTGGTGCAAAATTTAAAATTTTCTAGCCCTGACAACAGATAATTTTTTACCTGATGAGCGTTCATGAAGGCTGTGTAATACTGCCGCCATATTTTTTTTTTTATCTTTTTTTATTTATTTGTACCTTATTACATACAAATATAATAGAATTGATCCAATAATAGTTTCCAAACTGATGAGCTCTAATAATTTCTAATCGAACAGATATTTCTTTTTCCAAAGCCAAAATACCTGGATCTTAGACTATAATTTTATAAATATTATTTTTTTGTGTTATTTAATCCCACGTAAAATTTAACAATTTTTAATGCAAGAGAATAGAATAAAATATCTAACTGTCTTCTGTTCCCTTGCACTAAAAGTTGTTAAAATTTACGTGGGATTAAATACCACAAAAAAATAATATTTATAAAATTAAAATTTAAAAGTAAATAACGAGAGTCATTTAAACAGCTTGACAATGTCAGCTCCTCAGAGCATAAGACGATATATTCCGTCTGCCCCGGAGGTTAGACTCTCGACACTAGTGCGGGGAATTTAATAACTTATCAGACTTGGTCCTGGTTGCATAAATGGAAAACGCACCGGCCCGAAAAGCAGGAGATTCAGTTTCGAATCCTGGCTGGGTCAGTTAGATTTTTTATTCTGTTCCCTTGCACTAAAATTTCTTAGACTATAATATTCGTTGTGGAGATGACTATTCATTGCTTCCATTTTTAATTATAAAATATAAGAAATTATTAATTTTTGTTTAACAAATGCAGTTTTAGGATCTGCAAATCTGAATGATTTATGGTATGATATATTTTACTCTGATTTTATTAATTTTTTTTTATATAATCTGTAATTCTAATTGAAAAATCAAATTTTTAAGAGACCAGAGACTATAAATAATGTCTTTTTTCACTATAATTTAAAAATATCTATATTTGAACAAAAAAAAAAAAAACTGTACAAAGTCGACTAATGCTTCTTTAACGATGCTTTTCATTTAAAGGAGATAATAGGGCTTGAAAAGCCTTTTGTGGGGTTGTTTACAAACTGCATAATGGTGCACCTACCAATCTGCATATATGCAAATCCCATGATAGGAATATGCATTAAGTTTTATCAGCTGTGTTTGGTTCGCCGGGTTATTGACGAAGCACAAGAATGTGGTTTTTATCACAGTTTCATATCATTACCGGCGCCTTCCAGGCTTTTTATTTTCTCTTTCGGCCGTACACATTCCGCCCTTGACAAGAACATGTGTTTATTTGTTTGAATCGTTCTTATGTGTCATTGAAAATGTTAAGAGCACAGCCTAGAAAACACCTATTCTTTCTGAAACTTTATGATTCATTATCTATTGAGAAGTATTCTCTTTTTAGACTGAAATATAAAGAAATATTATAAGACGGTGTCCTTTCCTACCAGCTGTAAACACTTTACTCATTGTTACTTGAGCAAGCAATCTTTTTTACTTTTTTAAAAATGCTGGGTCTCACATGATATTGTCTTGTCTGTATGTTAATTATATTTTATTAACTAGTGATTTTGTTATCGCTATACTATCATATGAACCAGGTGACTCTGCAGAAAGGAGTATTCCTACAGCAAAACCAAAACTCGGTGTGTTATAAGCATTAAGTGTACTCCTATTTCTGAGAATGATAAGATTGAACCGAAAATGATCAATAATAAAGTATATCAAATCATTTTTTCTAATGGAATTTAAATTGACGCTTTTAAATGCAAGAAAAAATGCTGAATTTGTTATTAAGCAAAACAGGTCAGTTTGAGTGGGGCTTAAATTTTCTGGAACGTTGTATATGGAAATATTCATCAACTACAATGCTGAGAAATTCCGCTACTTCCGCTTGATAGATTTTATTAAATTTGGTACTATGGTTTTAGATATGGTGTTTTGTAGCCCTTAATTTCTTTCTTGAACCACTAAAAAGAAAAGTAAAATTAAATATTCAAAAGGAGAGTTTGTTAACCGTAGATATTATTCTAAGATGATTTTAGTTGGGGTTCGGTCAAGGTAGACCCAATAAAACACAAATTTAAAAAATGTATTTTTTAATAAAGGATTATCTGCTTAATGAGGGTGAGATGAGTTAAAATGGAGGAGACGACCTGAGTATGTGTGCTTGGTATACCAGTCAGTGGAGATGGAGCCATTGGTGTTCCGGATGATAAGGGTGTCAAGAAAGGGTAGTTGATAATCCGATTCCTTTTCTATGGTAAATTTCAGACGAGAGTGGTATGAATTAAATGCAGTAAGGATCTGGGGGATTTTTTCGGAATTGAGGATGAGAAAAAGGTCGTCGACATATTTTTTAAGGAAGAAAATGTCGTTGTGTAACGGGGGAAGGATAGAAGGCAGATTATTAAAAAATACATTTTTTAAATTTGTGTTGTTTTGGATCTACCTTGACCGAACCCCAACTAAAATCATCTTAGAGTAAAATTAAATATGTTTCCTTAACATAATGATTTATGTCAGAGGGAATAGATAATGAAATATTAGCAGGTTGCTCTGTGTGTAGAAGCTTTACAACGTGGGTGCCCTATGACGATGGATCATCATTACCTCCCGATGTAGGGACTGTGGATAGATACCGAACGACTGCCGTTCATTGAGTTATGGGCCTACCCTCCGGCAAAGGAATAAATTTACTTCGTTAGTTGTGGAGGGTTGCCACTAACAAATCCGATCAACCCCACCCACAATTTTTTATTATCACCCTCTTTTAGAGGCAATTACAATCAGGAATTTTTTTTTAAACTTCCTCTATTTCATTCCATGTACTTCGCCGAAGGAATTCTCCTCCCGGAGTTCAAAAATATAGTTTACTAAAAGCTCTCTTCCAGCTCAGGCAATAACAGATCACAACTACAATATTATCTGTTACTTCACTCATTAACCCAGATTGAACTGTTATTCATCTGTCTAATGCCTGTTATTCCCTCAGCTGTTTACCAATCGTTAGATTTTGTGCTAAAGTATTAAAAATATTAAGCAATAAAATAAAATTACTTTTAATATTGTCTGTTTTTAGTTTAATACGCAGTATAAGGAATATTTTGTAAAATGTATTTTTGTTATAAATCGTCTAGATTTATAACAAAAATTATTTTTAAACTAAATTTTAAAGACATTTTTGAAAAAAAATATAGCTCATCTGGCAAAGTCTTCTGGGCTCCGAGAATGGGTCAGTATATAACAGATACTCTTAGCTACCTTAAAAATTAGAATAAAATAACTAGAACAAAGATAACGAAGTGTTCAGCTTTCCTTTTGTGTATTTAAGTTGAGCTAAAATTAAGCGACTTGCCAAATTTCATTAAGAAAATCAACTTATTATCGTTTCCAAGCCGTAAAATTAGAATTTACGTTTCTTGTAAACTTCCACTCCTATTTGTTCAATTTTACTGTGCAATATTCCTTTTATTAATAAACAGATCTATCTATGTCCTCTCTACATCGAAAAACGCTACTTGGTATTTCTGGTAATTCCCATGCAGGTTGGTCTGATTTTGCTAAATATCTAACTTAATCTTTTTTTTTTTTTTTTTTTTTAAAGCTATTAAATGAATTAATAAATAAATTTCTATAGAAAAAGCTGAAAACTTTAGCCTGTAGAATGTAATATTTTAGTGACTATAATTTTTGATTTTAGTATATTGGATTGTTAAAAAAAATATTGAAACAAAATCATTAATATTTTCAAATATTATGATTTTGAACAAATATCAAACTCCTGCAGAATTCATTAAAAGGTTTTATCTTTCACTGATAGGGGAGGGTTTTTACAAGACAATTTTTAATGTCCTAGCAGTCAGAATTATTACATGAAATCATGGAAAAAGATCTCTTCACTTGCCCAGACAAGCATGACAGCACTACGTTTAAATTTTTTTTTTTTTTTAATGTCGTAAGAGAAAAACGGAGTCATCTTAATATCATTAGTCCCAAATCGAACTTCATTACCTCAAAAGGGATTATTTATTTTATGTGTCAGAGTTATTCAGTCTAAACATCCTAGGCACTGGATGGACTATTACTCCTCGATCATAGCCTGTCCAAGAGAGACTCGATCCCGCAGCGCCAGGTTTAAAGACCAAAACGGATCACTCGAGTTAACCCGGCGCCCTTGAAGTAAATTTTGATTGCCATAGATGTAATTTTTGTTTTTTGAGAATGGAATTCTTTATTAAATTAAAAAAGTGAGAGCCTTAGTAAGAAAATTTTAGCTAAGGTTTATATAAATATTTTTCCCCACGAACTGGCAAAAACAATAGAAGATGAGGCTGACTGACCTTTGATCGCATCGGCGAGGTCACTGCAAGGGCCAGTGTTAAAGAAACACCTGAGGTAGGTGTCCAGGATCCTGTCATTGTTGAGGATCTCATCTACATCCACATTGTCGAATATCGTCTCGTATATGTCACCCTCGTCGTCGTCGTCGGCCCTCACCCCCGCCAAGAGCCCTGCTATGATGATGGTCGCCAGGAAGAGCATGACGGATCTGAACACTAGTTAACAGCTGGTTGCTTATATAAAGCCTGCCCGAGACCGCCTATCAGCCGGGATGGGGTATTAGCTGGTGCACTCATCCCGAGCAACAAGATCCTTGCCTCGTAGTTATTATGTGCACTGACAACCCATCTACAATCGTCTCTTTGTCACGTTCCATAACATACCGGTGACCCAAAATAAACAAATCCACTTGGAAGGTTTGTGGCCCTCTTGGAAAGTGTAATCATTTTGTTTTAGTAGTCTCAAAAGCATTCTCGACTATTCAATTATGATTAATTAACTTTCCTACACAAATGGTGTAACTAAGTATCTTATAATTTGAATAAAAGTAAAACCCGCTCAAACAACCTCAAATGTCCTGAAAGCAAAACGACAAATGGAATTGTGCCTTAATCATCTATCAGTGCTAGGAATTGGCGTGGACTCACTTTTTTACACTTGCCTGCAATTGATTTGTGGACCGTACTCTTTGCAAATCGATATTTCGAGGCTGATTCGTACCGAATTTCCTAGGATTAGTTCCAAATTAGACCGGGAGCCTGCGCAGTAAAGCTGTCCCTTACTGAGGAACCACAAATTAGTTCCAGACTAGCTTGAAGATTGTCTTAACATTCTCAGGATGGTAAGCTCAAAGCTAATCTGGGCTAGCTTCGCTTTCAGAAAATAAAACAGTGTACTTGGAATCCTTGACTGTCCGAAGCAACGTACTTCGTCATAGATTAGCCTTATCTTGCACATCTTCGAATGGAGAGTAAATTTAGTGGATATTAATTCTTTAATACAAATGAGTAATTACTGATTTCATTTTAGTATGAGGAGGGCTATTTTTCTTCTCAATTTTAAAAATAAGTAAAGCCTTAGGCATTAATCCTTACAAATAATATTTGATTGATTTTAATTGATAAATCAGTATTTTTTGTTTACATTCTCCTTTCAAATACCACTCTTCTAGGGCAAAAAAACCCCTTTATTTTATTATTATTTTATACGCCTTTCTTTGCAATACACCTTCCTTTGGGTAAAGGGCTCAGTTTTTATTGTTTTAAATATTATTTACATGTTGATTTAAATTGATCATACAGTAAGACCAATTGACTTGTACAGTTCACAAAAATTGTGGGTATACCACTTCTTTACCCATACATATTAATAACAAAAGTGATTTCAGGGGATTATAAAACGCGAATGACCGATAAATACTCGAATCCAACTTTTTTATCATTACACTATAAGACTAACGGTTAGTAATTGATTCGCTCAAATACAGATTCGTTAGATAATTCGTTTCACTACTTTTAGAACAGGAAGGCCTGTTCACTCTCTTTTATTGCAGGCTACCCTTCAAAAGGGTTGTTATTTCTCCATTATAACTTTATAATGGAATTCCGAAATAAATGGTATTTCATAAAAAGTTCAATGTACATAAATATTTAAAAATTCTATTTGACACCTATTACGATTCATATGCCGAATAACAAGGATAGATTTTATAGTTTGGTCTTCCGTAAGAACCCCTATTTCCTTGGTCAATTTCAGATTTCAGTCATTAGCCAATTCTGTGTTATAAAACTAAATGCTAAGATTTTCTAAATTAATCTTAAATACCGAATTTATTTTTTATTTCTAAAATTGCGGGCGCTAGTGTATGTCCAGGAAAAAAAAATTTATCGTATTTTGAACGGACCACAGTTTCGCTAGAGGTGGAGAAGCGAAGTAAATTTTAAGTTACCTCGTGGTACCAAAATAAATAGTCAGATTTACTTACAGGAAATCTGCTCATATAATAGAATTGCAGCATCTAAAAAACTAGGTTTTTAGTGCCTCAATTGAAAGTAATAGCTTACATTACGGGTAACGTCACTTTTTAGTTGATTGTGTGTCATTGATTGATCAGGAATTGTGGATGATATTTTTGCGTGAAATTAACTTTGTGATAGTACATAAAAATAAATATAAGTATGCTTAGTTCATATTTTACCTTCGTATGTAAAAAAAAAACTAATAAAATAAAAGGGTTCTAATAATTATATTTAAACTCATTATTTTAAATTTATACTTCATAAAGTTTTTTATATTAAAAATTTCTCTTTTTTCAAAGTTTTTATCTAAAATGCCTCCTTATCTACAGGTCATTACACCAATGAAACGCTTTCTCTTGAAGTGAAACAACATTTTTCAAAGTTTATTCTCAATGCAAATACTTGACTTAGAATACGCAGTATAATTTCAACTACGCACACATACTCAAAAGATACAAAGTAGAACACAACACTCTGGAAATATTTGAGCAGTAAATATTACACTGAGTACATACTATGCCAAAGCTAACAATACCAGTATGTAACAAGTTCCTTCTCTTATCACTGAAATGGGAAGGGCTTAATACACCATTTTCTTCTTTCACACCTAATTTATTTTTCAATAAAAAAATTATTTTTAGTATACTTTATTAAAGTAAATTTTTAGAGATAAATTTAGAACGAAAGAGCTCATTAATAATTACTGTAACATTCATTAAATATGATTGACTTTCTTAATATAAAGATTGGGTGAACCATTTCCCATTATAGAGCAAAACCTATAAACAAAAATTTAATATTTCTTTAAATTACACATGTAATATCAAGATATATATATATATATANCTGTTAATAAGATCCTCTACTGCTTGTTATATTTCAGTTTTAGCAAAGAAGCATTTTTCTAATATCTTTCTTATTAAAATTTATTCGTTAAAATGTAAAAAAAAAAAAAAAAGTTGGAAAATAACAATCAACAATTATTATACATTCCCTAGATTTTCATAATTATAATATTAAAGTTAACAAAAATATTAAGAGTATAGATTCACATTCTCTTTTCACATTCTCTCTACTGACACTTTACCTCATTCAATATTAACAAATACCTTGCTTATAACAGTTCAAGATAGAAAGCATATATACCGATTTTAGTAAATAAACGTTAAAAATAAAATAGCTCTATCAATCCTCAAAGTTACCATCTTAAACAATTTTCTCAGTGTGAATTTTTCGCAAAATGTTATAGAATATAAATGTTAAACAATTGCATTTTATACAATTAATGAGAGGGAATAGAATAAATAAATCTATCTGTCCCAGCCATGACAAGAATTTGTCCTGGCTGGGACAGATAGATTTATTTATTCTATTCCCTCTCATTAATTGTTTAAAATTTACGTAGGATTATAAACCACAACCTATATATATATATAGTATTTTAACTTTTATAGTTTCCCCATTTTATTATTAAAAATAAGTGAAGTGACTCTGTCCTGATAGATATGAGATATTGAGTGTGAATAGGAAGGGACTTTTCATTGGGCATCGGATGAGAGGGAAGCTAAGAATGTAAATATGCATAGCGGGTTTTGCCTATATCTTTGACGGAAGGGATCTGAAAGTCCTTGTGAAGAGGGGCATAGGAGGCAAAATAGGGATATTCAAGATTTTCACGGAGGACTTCGGATGCTATGTACTTGTTTACATTAGATGATTTGGTGAATCACCAAGTTAAAAATTCTAAAAAAAACATTAATATTAAAAATCTAGGACTTTTTTTGAAATTGTCATTGAATACATTAGAATTTTTATTTTTTACCTTTTCAGTAATTATATAAGAAGATGATTGGTAAAATAAATATTTAAGAACATTTCTAATTAGCTGATCGGTTCCCCTTTCGGATTCCGATTGGTCTAGGGCAAGCCATTAGGAGCTCCAACATGATCCTCTTCACGACAAGAACAGATTTATTATTAATTACTGCTTTGAACAAAATTCGTTATTAGGCAACAATTTTAAATTGAAATGGTTATTTTAATTCAGTTGTCTATTAAAAAGAGATAAATGTATATCCATCTTCTATGAAATCTTCAACTGTCTACTTAGTGAGTAGTTCCTAAATGGGAATAGGACTTATAGTTTTTACTAATCAGCTTTCTGGTCAGAAAATGTATTCTTAGAGTAATGGCCAAAAGTGTACCAGAGCAGCCGTGGAAAAGACCAGTTTTGGGTATATTCCTTTGGGTGCATGGGGAGAATCACGATTTTCTGTAAAAAAACAAGGATAATACAAGTGAGAATACATACCACCCATTTCTCTAACACGGTGATGCTTACGCTGATGAATTGCGAGTACTAGGACTAGACCATATAGTATTTATGATATATACCATATAGTATTATGATATGATAATACTAAGGAAGTATCATGATTTGGCAGGACTGACCTTTCATAGCCCCGGCGATGTTACTACAAGGGCCAGTGTTAAAGAAACACTTGAGGTAGGTGTCTAGGATCCTGTCATTGTTGAGGATCTCATCTACATCTACATTGTCGAATATCTTCTTGTAAATGTCGTCGTCGTCTTCGTCGGCCCTCGCCCCCGCCACGAGCCCTGCTATGATGATGGTCGCCAGGAAGAGCATGACGGATCTGAACACCAGTTCGCAGCCAGCTGTTTATATAAAGACCGCGGTACCCGCTCATCGACAGACACATGGCATTACAGGATGCCAACGTCCGCAGTTGGGAAGGCCCTGGATTCAAAGCCTACTAAAAGCTCGCTTCTGGCAGCCCTGGGTGATTCCATAAAATAAACATTTCCTTTCACGACCTCCGAGTAAATGCTTCGACCGGAGAATTCTTTAGCCAAAGGCTTTGTCGGGTAATAATCATATCGAGCTTTACAAATCGATGAATCAAGACAGAATCATAGCACTAAGGAGCAGACTGTGCATTCAACACGTAGAAACGCACTCCAACACTTCCCTAGCAATTCCTTTAAACCATCGTCCACTTAGACCATTTATGGCCATTGTTCACAGGGAGAGGAATTGTTGCAGAGACGATTTAAAACGAGTAGATCTCACAGTGGGTTATTTGATGGAATTATGATATACTCGTACAGGGTGTAGTCCTCATAAATTGGGGAGGGGAGAGTAGTATCAGTATCATAAATGTTGGTCAGCTGTAGTTAGTATAGACAAAGTAAGTTTGTACATCGTTACCAAATAATGTGAAAGATGTATACATATGATATTAATTATATGAATAATTTTTAAGTATAATTTGAGTAGAAAAAAAAAAGACAAAATATGTAGAAAATTAATTTATAAGTCGATATAAGTATTATAATAATTTTATTAATCTAGAGTATATAACTATTAGTCATTGGAATCATATTTTTTAAGACATACAGTTTAAAATTTGTACTTGTTTGTGAATTTATTTGACTGAGACTCTTATGTCGGCTCCAAGTCTTATGAAGTGTTTGCCAAGAAATCCCATTCTCTTTCCATTTCTACGGTGTTTAGAATAATAGTTCCGTCACAAAATAATAAATAAATTCTGTCACTCTGTTAATAAGATCCTCTACTGCTTGTTATATTTCAGTTTTAGCAAAGAAGCATTTTTCTAATATCTTTCTTATTAAAATTTATTCGTTAAAATGTAAAAAAAAAAAAAAAAGTTGGAAAATAACAATCAACAATTATTATACATTCCCTAGATTTTCATAATTATAATATTAAAGTTAACAAAAATATTAAGAGTATAGATTCACATTCTCTTTTCACATTCTCTCTACTGACACTTTACCTCATTCAATATTAACAAATACCTTGCTTATAACAGTTCAAGATAGAAAGCATATATACCGATTTTAGTAAATAAACGTTAAAAATAAAATAGCTCTATCAATCCTCAAAGTTACCATCTTAAACAATTTTCTCAGTGTGAATTTTTCGCAAAATGTTATAGAATATAAATGTTAAACAATTGCATTTTATACAATTAATGAGAGGGAATAGAATAAATAAATCTATCTGTCCCAGCCATGACAAGAATTTGTCCTGGCTGGGACAGATAGATTTATTTATTCTATTCCCTCTCATTAATTGTTTAAAATTTACGTAGGATTATAAACCACAACCAAATAAATATTTATAAATTGCATTTTGTGTATTTCATTTTGATATTTGTTTTCGTAACTCCTATAGAAGATATTTATAATTTTTTTGATATTTCTGTAAACACTCCCTCAAACTGAAAAGAGTCAGAAAATAATTCAACGTTTTGAAAATTTATGCTCAAGTACAGTATAAGGATTCTTTATTTTGAAAATTACGATTGGATAGATTTGACCTATTTGCGAAAAATTAACAATTGTTACTTCCTGAGAGGTTTTTATAATTCAGGGGGTTCTGTTAAAAATTCACATTCAGTAGTTCAATTATTCCTATGTATCTTGTAATGTATTGTTAAATTAGCAAAATCAAGCGTAAAAGCATGACTAAAATTAACGTGACTTCTTTAGGAAAAGTCTGAGATCCTGAGATCAGCCTAAGGATTTTTGAATGATTAAAATTATTTATTTGAATTACGCGAAATTTAATCTAAAGGGTTATTGTCACTACCAATGAAATAGAACTATCATACCTTCTATTATCCGTCTTCATTGGAAGATGGTTTGCAGAAACCAATGAAGACGGATAATACAAGGTATGGTAGTAAGTGAATTTTATGTTTTCACTATCGAAAAAAGTTAGCCCCCCTAAGGTTTTCGTGAAATATGGTTATTACGAATTTTTTTGTTGTCTTTAGTTCCTCTATCGATGCCAGTTAAGAGTTAATGACTCTTAGCTGAAAATGCAAAATATATTTAGGCCAACAGCTCCCTCATCCCCGCGATCTATACTGTGGGAGGCTGACTTGGATGTGTATTGTAGATAGGAGGTCGAAATCTGACTTACGCAGTTGAATGAATGATTATGATTTTTTTTTTTTCTTTTTTTGCGTGTTAGCCTTCCATTCAACCACTTAGGGTCATGGAGGAAGAGGCTATCTACAGGTTGCCACCCCATTTTAAACACCCATGGCTCAGGACAAGCTTCTATATTATAAATAAAAGATTGACCTGGGAGGGATTTGAACCCGCGGCGTCAGGTTTGCGAGACCCGTACGGATCCCCTGAGCTAGCCTGGCGCCCCCAATGATTATGACTATTCTTACTGAAGACAGTATAAATAGGGGTTATAATGGCCCACAGGAAAAGTGGGCGGACTTAGGGAGCATGCAGCTTCGTACAGTACCAG
This sequence comes from Oncopeltus fasciatus, assembly GCA_000696205.2. NCBI lineage: Eukaryota > Metazoa > Arthropoda > Insecta > Hemiptera > Lygaeidae > Oncopeltus > Oncopeltus fasciatus. The sequence goes on from KZ807160.1 coordinate 506,412, forward strand.
TGCCCCTGAATTTTTTTTTTTTTTTTTAATTTGCCTACACTATATATATATA
>KZ807160.1:506877-527123 GCA_000696205.2 Oncopeltus fasciatus
TTTTATTTTATAATTTTTTTTTTTATTTGAAAATTCTAATTCATAAAAAGCTCCATTACGCAGGGGGCTGAATAAACTATTTTGATTTTCTATGTTAAATTGAAAAGCTTTTATTCAGTTATGAAAGCTTACAGCCATAGGTGTTTGGAATTGAGTGCCTACCTTTACATAGTCACTCGCTCCGTGACCATATATGGTATATAAAATACATATCTCATAGGGTCACGGAGGATATACATATCAATACATATTTATCTATATTTAATATATTATACATAAATTAAACTTAAAAAATGTACATATATAAGGGTCAGCACAATTTCGATGGTTTAAACCACCATAGAATAAATAAGATTTAAAATAATAAAGTAACAGGTCACTTTAGTCTGAGGAGAATTTAGCAAAGGTTAGTACAATAAGATTAAGGGCAGGGTGGTTTAGTGGTAAAGGTACTCGGGCCAAGGGTACCCGGTTATATGATAGTCTGTTTTTCTTTCTTTCTGTGCTTCTGTTTGTTATGAACCAGAGAATTTCTGGTGTGATTTTACGGAAATCTCACCCCTAAATAGAAAGAATTTTTCATTGAGTGGTAAAAAATAATACCGTTATTAGGTCATAATGCTGTATTGAACTAGTACCGTTCCTACAATCATTTATTCTTTAAATAATATTATTCTTATATTTATTCATTATTTATTATTCTCAGCCCCTATTTAATCATTCTCAATCTTAAACAGAAATTACTATTGAAATGGTTACTTCAAACAACTGTAAAGTTTTAAAAAAAGTAGAATTTTATAGCTATTTTGAGTTCAAATGGTGAATGAGGGTAAATAAAATGTATTTAGCTTAAAAAATTATGTACGGTAAAATGATTCCCAGAAATTTAGTTTTTTTTTTTAAACTTTGAATAATGACTGGATCGCAAACTTACTTTTCATAGTTTCAGCAAGGTCGGAACATGATCCCGTGTTGACAAAGCATCGCACGTAAGTGTCTAGAATCCTGTCGTTATTAAGAATGGAATCCACGTCGACGTCATCGAATATCTTCTTGTAGATATCGTCCCCGTCGTCACCGACGACCAGAGCCAGCAAGCTGGCTAGCAGGAGTCCTGAGATTTTCATTTCGGCAAAGACACTGAGGTTCGGAGGGACGAGGTTTGGCTTTATAAGCCCAGAAATTGCCGCCTCAATCCTTGCCTTGCAATTAAAACTCAATCCATGCCCAGCAATTAAACAAGCCACGTGAGCGGTAATCAACAGCATGCCATTAGCCGAACTTCGTGTTCTTTGGATTCCCTTGGACCCATTTGAAGGATTCCCATTGGACGGCCACCAGCCACGAGCTCATAACATACAATCATACATATAGGTGAATCTCTGCTTTATTATTTTATATTTTTTATTTAACTTCGAAATAGAAAATATATACATTTATGTGATTTGATCCGAACGTTTCAAAAGTCGTTTATTTTTATATGATTCGAATGTTATATTTTTACCTCTATGGCTTAAAGCTCTACCTCAAAGGGATTAAAAGTCATTCATTTTCTTTTGCTCAAGTGCCACCCTGTTCTAAAACCTTTTCCGTTTTGAAAACATCCTTAAACCCATGAATTTCATTGAGATAAGAGTGCCTATTTAAGTCTGATTTTCTGATGCAAGATGTCGTCCATCCAAAGTCATCGGTTGTCAACTGATAGTATGTTTGCATTTTGAGGGTCGAGTTACGGTCCATCTCATCAGGAATGGAATCATGCACAGCATATTTCATTCCAAAAGAAATCCCATTTTTCACATTGGTGGAGAACAGCCATTGAAGTCACATTGCTTTTAAGTTCTGTAATTAGGTGTGAATCGTTCTGCATATTCACTTACCCTTGCTTGACATTAAATCCTTAATATTAAATTATTCTTTTTAATTAAATATGAATTCTTTTCTCAGTAACAACTAATATCTTCATTAATAATTTGGTAAGGAAAGAATAACACATATCAGATTTCCCACAATGAAATAAAGTTATTCACTTCGATACTATTTCTTCAAATGTAAAAATATTTTTTCTATTCTTAACCTTTTTGAAGAAGGAGATAAAAATTTAGTGGATTAAGTTAAATATATATTTGTGTGTGTGTTTCATGTTTGCAGTGTATTGTACTACTTTTATATTTTATATTTCCTAGCTTATGCACAACTTGGGTGGTGTCATCTCAGGACTAAATGTGGGAAGTAGGCTGCCAATTTATCCCAAACATCTATGGGTCTTGGCAGGCTTAAACTTCTCCATAAAGAAGGTGATGACTCGAACTCGTAGCTCCAATGGGGTGTTTTTAGAGGGGTCTCTAATAAAAAAAAGGCTTTGCCAGAGTTTTCATTTTTGTGGAGTTTTGAATATTAGCCGTCTCTAGAAGAAAAGCAGGTCACGATGGAGTCGCCTGAACTAAACAGATTCCCCAAGTTTTTTTTTTTTAGAATGGTCATAGCTTGAATAAGGGAGTAATTTGATTTTCAATTCTGGCAAGTAATACGGAAGGAGATGGTTCTAAAGGGTAATATTGCTTTGGCTGGCCTCCTTAGTATAACATTTTGTAAAACTGCTATAAAAGCAAAAAGTATTAACAAACTAAATTTTGCGATAATTTTAAAAGTAATAATAGCTAGTATAAACTTTGTTCTTCCTCTATTGATTCACTTCCATAATTTGCCCTTACCGAATACCGAATACAATGTGTATGCTTAATAAAGAAGTGACGGGCTAGACAAAATCTCACGTATTAATTTTCTTCACAATCTTATTTTTTCTTCTGTAAAAAAAAAAAATTAAAATTACAACCATTACATTATATACGATTTCAGCAGTTTTCACTTAAGGAAATCAAGCTATTCATGGTGGAATCATGGTGGAAGAGGCTAGACATATGTCACATGGCTTAACACACACACCCACATATAAATATAAATATAAATATAAATATAAATACGTGTGACTATGATCTGGTTATGGGTTTTGAGGAAGTTATTTGTAGTAGAAACATATTATATTCTAGGTAATTAATTAATAATGTAAATTTTCGGTAATTACTTTAGTGACTATTTGCGTCAAATATAGATTGGTGAATGTGTTCTACATTTACTGAAAAGTTAAGATGTCTTTGGCAAAGCTCTTTTTCTTGGCTTAACAAAATCGGTACCGNTTTTTTCTCTGTCCCCAGAAAATAATGTGACCAAATTGGCTATTTAAGCCTTCTTTTAAAGTCAATTCTTTACCCATTGGATGAGTTTGTTAATAGCTGAAATTTGTCAAACCGGAAGGAGGGGAATTTCAGGGAATGATCACAATTTATAATTTTGATACCATCGTTATTATTTGCATTATGAAAAATATATTAATCAAAGTACATACATTCATGTAAATGTATTTTTCTATTATTTTCGTTTTATAATATTTAAAAAAAAGAAGCTTATTGAGAAATACATTTAAGAATGTAACTTCGACTTTTAAATTTAAATTTGGTATATTTTTATAGAAAGCCTGGAATGTATTAATTTTTGGTTGAAATCGGATAATGGAAGGGGTTTCAGAGAATGACCAAAAACATTATGGTTAATAGTAGCTTTAAAATATAATTTCCTTACATTTATGTTCCATAATGTTATTAAAAAGGTGCTTGTTAAGGAAGAAATTTACGAATCTAACTACGATAGCTGAGCATTTTCTCTCTCCTTCATTCCCGGTCAGTCTAGAGGAAACTGTAGTGTGTATACCTTTTACACTCAATGATCTCTTCACCTTGCAAATTAAATTTCCTCATTTTTCTTATCTTATAAATATTTAAAGAAATATGGGAAATCTGGTTCTTTTGACGAACTTAAAAAAAAATGAATTCGTTATATCAATTTATTTTTGGATACCCTTAGTGGATTGTTGAGAGAGAGTTTATTGGGAAATTAAATTGAAATATCACCAATATTTTCGCTACAAAAATTTTTTTATTAAAATATATTTTAAAAAAACTGTGGAATGTAAAAAGTGTAAAATATAATTTTTGTAACGCTTCTATTTTTTCTCATTTCCACCAAGGATATATATTAAGAAAAAAATATTTAAAAATGTGATTTGGAATACTGAGCTGGCCTTCTTATTTTTGAAAGTTGAGAAACTCAACTAGGCATTTATGCTTTCTAATGCAAATTCGTAATTTATTTATTTATTAAAATCAAATCAAATTCAGTAAATTATTAAAATTTAGAATCGTAATATCTTCGTTCTTATTTGAATTAGCCTTTATTTTACGTTTTTTTTTATCCCGGTTTGTGAGATAAAACTCAAATTGTACTCATATAAGTACTTCAGTAGTGACACTGAACTTATCTGGTTAGTTTACGCTGCTCTATGTGATGAAATTTCCATTCTAATTTTCTAATTTTCTCCCTCTAAAACTTCCCTTCCTCTCAACTGATTTCGGCCATTAACGAACGAACGAATGAAACTGTTTACGGAAAAAATTTTAAATACAAAAATCATTATTTTTTTATATTTATTTTCTGATTGGTGTACTCCGTTCAAGGTTAATTCTTTTTCACTTAAAATGAGTTAGGTAAAACTTTAAAAATTAAAATTCAATGAGAGTGGTGTCATTTGTCACCTTCTCTTCTCTTGACAGTAATTTCGTCAGTTTTTTATTTTTCTTCATTGTAATCAAATTATAAAATGTTATTATGTTAACAGAAATGTAATTAGATAATAAAAGTCGAAAAAATAAATTTTATGTTTATTTTAATGACTACAGACGCAGGAGTGAGTAGAAACAAAAAAATATAATTATGACATTTTTAGTTTTATAAAGTAATATCGGTGAAAATTTGTAGAAATTTCCAATCGTCGTTTTATGAGAACAACTTGAACAGCTTGATTCTCTTATGAGAAATTAGATGAAATTCAGGCTGCTTGTTGCTTTGTTAGGAAATGTTGGAGGAGATTTTAGTGAGGGGGAGAGATTGATAAGGATTTGGCACATCCAACGCCTCGCTTCAAGTTAAAGCCTCCTTGTCACATCACTCAAACGGCTTTTAAATATTCAACGGGCGTTTGAATAGTCCTCCTTGTTCTGTCCTTGCTGAATGGAAGAGTGTCAATGGATCCTCTTTGGAAGACGTAATCTAACGGCTTTGGGGTGTGTATCTACTACGTCTTGAGAAATCAGGTAGCAGTTTTCTTCGGGGGCCTACAGTGCATGCGATACGCCCTCAAACTTTCTGAGGCATGTTGTTAAAACCCGATGACGTAAACATACAAGGCCGCGTCTCTAGGCATGTATAGAAAGTATTGCATGTTTAAGTAGTTGTCTTTTGTTGGGGTTCGGTCAGAGGTGATCCAAAAATACAATATAAAAAATGTGTCTTTTTTATTATCTGCCAACGTTTCGGCTTTCACTGTAAGCCATCCTCAGGGCTATCATGAAGGATGAAAAGGGACATCGTGCCACCTGGATCACATGTTCTTGACATTATTGAGTCCCCTCTCGCCTTCATGACAGCCCCAAAGCGGAATGGTTGTCAGATGATTGAAAAACACACATTTTTTGGATCAACCTTTACCGAACGTTAACAAGAAACCTCTAATAAAGTACAGTTTGAAATGCCTCAGCAAAAACTGCTGCTGTCAATTTCATAATAAAAACTCCGTAATTTCTGTATTCGCTTGGATATGTATAATTTCTTGATAATAACATCCACTGTTACATGACCGGTACATCTGTGCGCTGCGAATTCAAATCAATAATAGATAAACTAAATTTTATATTTAAGGTTCTTGTTACAAATCGTAGGGCGAGTTAATGGTCGAAATTAGTCTTTGAAGTGGGAGGGTTGGAGAAAGACGCAATTTAAAATATGAATATCTTCCTTATTATTACTTTTAGGAAAAATAAAAAAAAACGATATATATATATATATATATATATATATATATATATATATATATANCAAAAAGGAAAAAAATAATTTCAAAGAGTAAAATTTTCGGAGATTTCTCGCTCTTCTCTTTTCAACGTAGGTTGAGAAATCCCCGAAGATTTTACTGTTAGTGATTTTTTCTTTTTGTGTTCACTGCACTCTATATCCCACATGTTGTTGATTACTATACCATATATATATTACGAAAGAGGTAATTTTTGATGCAATTTTATAATTTATTTAATTAAGAAGTCACATATAAGATATATTTATCCAGGCTGCTATCTTACCATCAGTACAGCCCTTAGCTGTGATTACTGTCACAAAGAGTAACAGACAACCTCAAGGATGTGGTTTTCCATTTTTTATTCTGCGACTATAAATCAATTTTAATTATAACTCGTTCATATCTTATGTGGCTATGGGACATACGGCATGTGGGCGTTTGAGGCGCTGAGACTCAGAGAAGTTCTAGACGTGAGTTACACATCCTTACTTATGAATCATATGAATATAAGCTTGCCACACATTGTAATACTATTTCTTTCTTCCGCGAACAATGGCATACAGAAATAAGCTGAAATAGTGGTAGATTTGTTTTCTTTCTCTTAGAAATTATGGGCAGTAGAGCATGCTAACATACACTCACACACACATATATATATTCATATATTTGTCAACTTAAATTTAAAGGTGAATGAAGATAAATTTTAGAAAACAAATTGAGAAGTCATTGAATTTTCGGAGAAACTAGTCAATGCTCGTCGGAAGGTAGAACAAATGTACTTATTGTTCTCTAATATTCTTTATATGTACAAATTATTTAGGTGGGGTTCTTATTTTTTTTATTCGTCTGTTCATTAAGATAATTTATATTATGCTAATTGGGATAGGTGATGAATTAAAATCCCCGTCCTTGTCCGTAACGAATAGCTCGATTTCATTACGGGTAATTTACTAGATTTTTTTTTTTTTTTTTTTACATTTTATACTTTAGTAGCAATGCAATTATTATTCGTTGACATGATATTTATATTTTTTGTAAAATGTTATAATTTTTGAGCAATTCAACAATCCTATGTTATCAGCTATCCTATCCATTTCTCTCATTGACCTGACAAATTTGTGTCTGTCACTTAGATGTTTTTTGCGCTATTTGTTTTGAAATCTTTAGGATTCACCATTATTCATAAGTATTAACACACCTGCCCTTAGAACCCTAAGTACCAAGCAGTATTGTTTTATATATTACTTTATTTCGGTGTCTGACTATGTATGAAGTCCTTTCCGTTCAGTGAGGAGTCTACGTTATTTTTTCAAGTGGTATAATATTGTATTATACCACATATGATTCATTTATAACTAAGTATAATTAAATTTATGTATACAATCACTCTCTGTATTATTTTTATTGTAAAAATGTTTCTGTAACAAATGCATTTTTTTTTTTTTTTTTTTTTTGCAATTATGTTATAATAATTGAGAAGGAAAAAAAACAAAAAAAAAAAAAAAAAATCTGGATACATACTGTACAATGATTAGTGAATGATTTAACTTGTTTTCAGTCAATACTCATAAACACCGCATGTATCCAAAAATTCTAATGTTAATTTTCATCTTTCTAATTGAAGAACTAAAATATTTAGTTGGTCATTAAAATATATAGCTCATTCAGTTTTTTGTCTTGTTATTACAAGGTTTCATTTTAAGATAAGATAAGTTAAGGATCCCTATTACAGTAAATCACCCATATATTCTTCAAAATTTTAAATTGAGAATATACATATGCTTGATCGATTTATTGATTTAAAAAAAATTTATAAATGGTAATTTCATAAAACTTTGAATTTTTTAAGTTGAATTTCATTATTCATAATATAACAATTATATAATGATATAATTTATTTGATTTATTTAAAAATAAATACATTATTATCTGCAGGTTATGAAAGTCAAGCTATAAGGTGAGGTATTATAATTTAATGAAAGCTTTTGCTGAATTCCCTTAAATAAGAACAAAAATACAGGCAAGAAATAAAAATTTGGTTTATTTATTTATATTTACATAACTGAACCAAAATATTTAAGAGGAACATTCACATGAATCCTTCAACATTCCACATTTCTGTAAAAGCCATTTTGCTTAATATTATGTTCTAGTAGTCCAATCTGTGACAATTACAAGACAATAATTTGAAATTTCTTGATGGGATGTTAGGTTATATGGTATGGGCTAAGGGGGTTGTATTAATTCCGGGGGTCTTCAGCCCTAATAAGCAGGGGGTGGTTTCTCCATGAACTCCTTCACGTTGGGCCAATAGGCGCCGTCGGGGTCGTAGATGGAGAGGAATTTCTTCCACTCTTCTGGACGTCTCGGAATGAAGATGTTGAGGGCGTGATGCCAAATCGCTTTCTGCTTGTCTGTACACTTACCGCAAACGGTGGACAAAACCTCAGTTATCTTACCTGTAACACACAAATAATATATCTTAACCGTCTGCCATTTTGTCCCTGTAAGTTATTATATAATAACCAATTATATAAATTCACAAGTGGTTGTTGTTGTTTGTGGTTTAGAGGCGCACAACGACCATGGTTATCAGCGCCTGTTATTTTTTATTTATTTTTTTAATAATTTCTATAGTAATCCAATACTTATTTGCTGGAGATCACATGATCTCGTGTACATAATGAGTAGACCAGAAGCAAGAGTAGTCAGTTCACAAGTGGTAAACTGAGGTGTAGACCAATCTTTCTTTATATTTAATAATAAATACTATATGAATATTTTGAAAATTATTTTGTATAAAGAAGCAAAACATAATATTGTAATAAATAGTCAAGTTCTTAAAATATTCCTTGCTTGATTTTAAGTGAGCCAAGAGGGACTTCTTATGCGCCGTTTGGTAGAGTCACACATCTCGCAGGTAATTTACCGATAAATGAAAGCCTAATAAGTGTCATGAGTGTAAATAATTGGTTGGTTTCTGCACATAACAACTTTCCAATGTTTTTTTTTATAGAAGGTAATGGCGAACGAAACAAATTAGAGGAGACTAATTTGAAAAAAAATTGTTTTTTGTCAATGCGTTAAGCAGAAGTAACTTAGGAATTAACAAGAAAGACATAATTGTGGTCATAATTATTACTCAATTAATGATTTATGAAAATAATGGATTGTATTGAAGTAGTGGCATTGATTTCTTTTGAAGATTGGAATTGTGCAAAAACTTGGACATAACAATGACACCATACGGACATTCAAAAACGGATAATAAAAACCAGCAACAATTTTTCTTTTTCTTTTATGAGGAATCAGTGAAGCTTTGATTTTTCTTAAATCTTTTTTGAAGTGTTCCGAAAATATTGACTAAATGGTATACAAATTTTAAGACTAAAATGTGGACAAATTTTGAAATATGGCGTTATTATGCTGATGTCTTTTCATATTCGTTTTGGTGAAACCCGCCTTAACAGGCAATTGTTTAGGTCTTAAACACTGAGTATTATTGGAAAAAACATTGAATGCGTTTCCCACTATTTATGTTGCCTTCAATATAGGCCATTTCCAAAATCCATAAACATGAGATATGTATTGACACACACACTCACTCACACATATGTGTGTATGAGTGCGTTTGTGTCTGTATATCCGCACGTGCTTTATCGACTGTAATATTTAAAAAAAACGAAGCTAAATTCTGTGTTTGAGTTTTTTTTTCCTTTATATTCGATACTTTGCTTGACGGAGGAGGAAGGACAGTTTAAGAGGAAGAACAATTGAAAAATCGTCTATGTCTAAGAGTTATTAGACATAATTGTAGTGTATAATATGTATATAATGAATATAAAGAAAAATATATAAAAATGTAATTTGAATGCTGGGCTAGCCGAATTTTTTAAAAACATATAAACCAAATTTGGTATTTAGATTGAAAGCTGATTAGAAGATGCTGAGTTTAAAAGAGGACGAAAATTTTCAATTCATATCTGCATCTTTAGTTAAGTTCCGGAAAAGTTTATAATATTAAATAGGTCTACTTTTTAAGAAATTGTACGACATTGAACATTTTTTTCGAAAGAGATGTTTACTTATTAGTACAGTTACCCCCTTTTCCTTCCCAGTCAGACTAGAGACAGGCTTAGTGCTCATAGCTTTTCCGAATTATGAGAAAAAATTCGTCATTTAGTGAAAAATATGTTTGAGAAATATGTTGATATTTTGCAGCTTATTTTCTAGTTTATATTATTCATTTATAAGTACTATCTCAAGTAAGCAAAGCATGACAAACAAAAAAAAAAAATTAAAAAACACTTCATACGCTTGGCCATTTTTATTATATAAATATATGCATAGTGTTCTTTATTAGATAATATGGTAAAGTTAGAAATTACTTGAGATGTGAAATTATTTAATTTGATAATGAAGGTGACCGAACTACATACTTTTCATTGCGCCAGCGAGGTTTGTGCATGGCCCGGTGCTGTAGAAACATCTCAGGTAGACGTCACATATCCTGTTATTCAAAATGATGTGATCCATGTCTACATCGTCGAAGATGAACTCGTACAGAGTTTTCTCGTCCATCTCCTGCCACTTGGTGCCGTCTACCGTTGCCAGCAGCAGGAGACAAATCGCAAGAGATCCCAAGAGAGACATCCTCACCGAGCAGTTTCGTTACCAAGTAAGCCGCAGTGGCCTTGGACGTGAAGCCTTATAAGGCTCGTCGAAAACTAGAATATGTTGGCGTCTGGGGAAAATCATAGTGTTCATGCTCACCCATGCGCGACTCTATTCTTAATTAAATGGGTTGAATAAAATAACATGGCTTTACAAAGCCGAAGAAACTCCTTCGTACGAAGGATAGCGTTAACAATTATCCTGTTACTTTTTATATTTAAAACTTTTTTTAATTTAATTTAACCTACTTTTCAACCTCTTACGGAGAGGGTGAGGCCCTATTAGTAGCCCACCAATTCAAAACACATATGGCTCTAGATACATTTAAGAACTGATAATCAGCTTTTCAAAATATTTCTGTATATTAATTTGGTTAATTTTCGTTACACTCTTGCCTCATTTAAAAATTAGTGAGAAATTGCTGCCATCTGGAATTTTTACAAGTCCTGCTCTATAATTTTTAAACAAATAAAGGAGACCATCCTTCTATTACTTCTCTGTTACTTTGGGGCTGATAATATTCTGATCAGCTACTTGATAAATTGCCAGTCATATTGGCTATATATATTGACAAATAAACCAATAATGTACTCTATTAATGAATTCCAAAATAATTCTAGCTATTGAGTTTGATTCTTAAAATTTTTTTCGATATTTTTCCCGATCCTTCATAGAAGATGAAGTCAAGGAGTGTCGCCAACATTTCTAGAAGTCACAATTAATCGTTTTTCTAGATGAAAAATGGCGAGATTTTTTAAAAATGTTCTAATGAAAAGCTTAATTTGTCGCTGAGAAATTTGTAGGACAAATAGGTCACCTAAAATTTTAGATGTGATTATAAAAAAGTTTTTCCGCTGAGGTTGGCGTAATAACCAGTTTAGAACAATGATATTCAACTCATATTTGTTTATTGACATGAAAAGTATTTCGACGCAAATAAAATGAACAATCAGATGTTGGGGGGGGGGAGGGGTTGCTGAAACTCAACATTTATATTTAGTCCCAAAGGAGAAGAGTATTTAGTTAGTGATCTAGAAGCCTCGTCTAGTTTTTTTCTTTCTCTAAAATGACATTTTGGCATGTGAAATGAAAGAAAGGCTGTGAATTATGTGGAGATAGCATGGTTTCGTGTCATGTTCTTATAGTAACTGCCATACTATAGGAATTCTCATGGGTACCCCAGTTCTGGCTTTAGTTTTAATATATGACGGGGATTTGACGAAAAAAAAACACCCCTTAATTCTGCAGGATCTGAGGGACTAAAGGTAACTACTTATCTTCAAAATAGTAAAATTGTTTTCCTTTTTTTGACAAAACTAGTTTTTTGTTATTTTTGCTTCTTATTAGAGTAGCACCTACACAGAAGGATATGTAAAATAGGACTTTGCAGTGTGAAAGCATCTGATGAGTTGATGCGGGGGGGAACGAAATTTATTGTGCAGGGAAAATATAATAAATGGGTTGGAGGGATACATAACTTTAACTTTATCCTTAAGTTACGCCAAAAATATATGAACTTGGTTATTATAACATTAGACTCGTGTACAGTTCATGTTCGTTTCTAACTTCTAACTTGTTTAGTGCTCCATATATACTCGGTGATCCTTCTGCCAGCCCTGGCTTGTTTTGGGTAATATACCACCTGTCATGTACATCAGTGCATGTTCTGCATTGGGGTATGAATGATGTCATCAGAACCCTAGTATATATTGAATTTACACCCACAATAACCTTTAATTCTAGATAAGCCTAGAAAATGGGGTTTGTCCCTTCCACATTTTTACTATAGGGGTGTAGACCAGATTAGCACTGTAGCCTCCATTTGAATGTTGTAGAACACTAGACCAACATAATTTACTAAAACAATTTTGAATAAAGTCAAATTTTAATCAGTGTTGAATACGGATTAATTTAGTATATTATATAATTTTATGAATGTAAACTTTATTTTATAATTCGTAAGCCAACCTCAAGCTTTTCATAGTAAAAAGTTTTGTAGAAAGTTAATTCAAAATAAAATAAAATACTATTTTTTTTTAAAACTTTCCTTACATAAACACAAATGTTATACTAATGCACGTCCTCTTTATTAACATGAACATTTCTTTCTTTTGATTTTTTTTTCTTAAGTCTATATTAAATTTATTATTCTAATTATAGGAGCGTTTTTATTCTTCCTCTATGAAAACATCAACTTTCATGTAAAAAGAAACAATTTTTTTTCCCAGCTGCTCAAAGTCAGTGATGTTTTGACTTTTCTATGATGGCTGAGTTGATGATTGATGATGTGATTCCTATGACGTCTATATCAGGACATACATGCCTTCATACCCCCTAAGGCCGTAAGGGTAGGAAAGTCCTTTACGCAGGTAATTCGTAGCTGAAGGGAATTTCTCAGCACCTCTGCTAGTCCTAAATCGTAGTAAATCCTCACTCTATTGACCTGATTTCCCTCAATAACGACATCATTTTTTTTATCATTAAACAAACATTTGTTGAGTATCATTATTTTAAACTAAATTCACCATTCCATTTGTCCGATTTCTTTCTAATATGAACTTTTCCTTTCTAACTTAGAAACTATTTGCCAAATTTGATTAAGAAAAACTAAAAACACTATGGCCTGAAAAGTGTTAACACTTATTTATTATATGTATAGCAGCGGAGATCATTCTCTCTCTCTCTCTCTCTCTCTCTCTCTCTCTCTCTCTCTCTCTCTCTCTCTCTCTCTCTCTNAACAATGAAATTTGCTATATCTCTATTAAATTCAAAATGGTATATGAGCGGTTTATCTATAGAATTTATCTGCATCACTTGGTGAACAACAGTTTTCTTCAAGCAGTGAGCATAATGTTAATTTTAGTAGCTTTACACATATTTTTCATTGACAAAATAAAGACTAATGGTGTTAGCTAAATTGAATTTGGAGTGGAGATTACCTGAACTCTAAATTTTAATTTAACTGTCTAGATGTCACAGTCAGTTGCTTATGCTGGGAAAAGTCAGGGTTTCGGTCAGGATCATATATATATATATATAGTAATCAAGAAAAGGTGGGATAGAGAGTGCAGTGCACACACAAAAAGAAAAAATCACAAGGAGTAAAATTTTCGGGAATCTCTCACCCTTCGTCGGTGAGGAGTGAAGAGAGACTAGTCTGTATGTGTTATGTAGCGGAAGGGAACTCAAAGACTCTATTTTTTTTTTCAATCCTCACCGACGAAGGGAGAGAGATCCCCGAAAATTTGACTCCTTATGAATAATTTTGCTATAAAGTAAGATCGGAAATATTACAAAGAAAAAAATATTTTGAGGATAGATTCTTCAAAATCGCTAAAAAGTTAGAGATATGAGAGCAGTGACAGTTATACTAAATTGTTTAAATTTTGATGCTCTTATAAGAAAGATAAATGTCATATTTATTAACTTTAACTTAATTTTGTAAGATAAAATATTTCTTTTTAATTTCTTTTAGCCTACGCTTGTCAACAATAAGAGTTGTATTATGTAAATTGTGATAAGTGTGTGACATCTGTGTTGTATATTATGACGAGTTATACTATGCGTATAGCGTAACTTGCTTTTATATTCAAATGTATATCCTGGTTTTATCTGTAGTATGTATGTGTGTTTTACACTTGATGAAGTAGAGTGTAGTGCTGCTTTTTAGAATACATAAATTGCCTTAGGTATCTGATTGTATTTAGTTTGTAGAAATAATCATTCTTTATTATCCTGCAGAGATCTTAAATTTAGGATTTTCAGAAATTATAAACATTCATCATCTATTGTATTAACATTTTATACTCATTATATAATATATCTGACACACATACACGCACGCACACACACACACACACACACACACACACACACACACACACACACACACACACACGCACGCACGCACGCACACACACACACACACACACACACACACACACACACACACACACACACACACACACACACACACACACACACACACACACACACACACACACACACACACACACACACACACACACACACACACACACACACACACACACACACACACACACACACACACACACACACACACACACACACACACACACACACACACACACACACACACACACACACACACACACACACACACACACACACACACACACACACACACACACACACACACACACACACACACACACACACACACACACACACACACACACACACACACACACACACACACACACACACACACACACACACACACACACACACACACACACACACACACACACACACACACACACACACACACACACACACACACACACACACACACACACACACACACACACACACACACACACACACACACACACACACACACACACACACACACACACACACACACACACACACACACACACACACACACACACACACACACACACACACACACACACACACACACACACACACACACACACACACACACACACACACACACACACACACACACACACACACACACACACACACACACACACACACACACACACACACACACACACACACACACACACACACACACACACACACACACACACACACACACACACACACACACACACACACACACACACACACACACACACACACACACACACACACACACACACACACACACACACACACACACACACACACACACACACACACACACACACACACACACACACACACACACACACACACACACACNACACACACACACACACACATATATATATATATATACATACATACATACATACATTTATTCTAATAGGTTTTCATTGTAGCCTCAACAAATATTATTAATTAAATCATGCACTTAGCTTCTTGTGCCCCCCTTCAGTTCTCATACGGGTCTAGATATCTGAAGCATGAACAAATAGTTATGGGAAACCACAGACAGTTATGTCCCCAGTTATGTCAAATAATTAAAAATTTTTCACTAAATAAAATTTATAAATCTTTAGGATTTCCAACGTTAATACTTATTAGCCTAAATTATTAACAAAGGAAATTAGGGGACGTGGGAAATTCATCAACAAAATTCAAATGTATTAAACTGTATTGCCTGCTCGTTACATAAATATTAAATATTATATGTTTTCCTCTGTTCTTAAACTTTTAATGACGATATTCTAGATTTAGCCGTTAATTGTTTTAAGATTTTAAATTTAAAATATTTATTATGATGAAACAAATTAATACGAAATTCATTAACATATAGAATATTTTGGAGTTAATTATAACTATTTAATTATTTATTAATTAAATACTTGAATTGGTACTCTAACTGTAGCGCTCTAATTAGGAGATCCTTTCCGGTAAGCAATCAGCGGCTAAGAATACCTTATTTACCGAACATCTTTGATTAAATGGACGTATCTGTGTAAGTGTCCAAAATGCTGCATGAAAAAGTAAAAATTTCAAAATGACTGAATTTCATTCATATTGTGAATTGGACAGTATTTGATATATTATTGAGGCTTTCTAGAAGCTGCAACTCGTAATGTTTACTTCTTTTTAGGGGACAATAAAGTCCTTAGATGAACATTTACGAATTCTGCATTGCCTGTATTTTTATTTATATGCGATTCGGGAATAATATGAATTTATTTTTTAAATCTTTTATTTATTTCATTCTGTTAAAATAAAAACATTTTGTAATTTGATTATAATGAAGTAAAAATTACATTCAATTTAAATCACATGAAGAGAAAAGGTGACTAGTGACACCACTCTCAAATTATTTACAGACTATGTCCCCAGGAGGTCGCGGGGCCTTCTTCGTTTGAGCCGACGGGGAGGGTTGTAGGGGTTGGAGTCGGAGGACATGGTCTGTGTTAGTGGATTAGGATGGAATGTCAGTTTACTGTGTTAAAGGCTGAAGCGGGAAGAAAATAGATATTGAACAAAAGGAATATTAATATCGTAGTAAAGGAAAGAATTGGATACGTATTAAGGAGCATTTGAAATTATCCTCAGGGTTTTGGATTGAAAGGACTGGATTCGTTGGATGTTGGAAGGCTTGGCGGCACCCCAGATTTCTACAACGTAAGTCCAGATTGGTCGTAATAAGGTTTTGTAGAGCGTCAGTTTGTTTTCTATCGTAAGATTGGATTTCTTATTCATGAGTCTTTATAGAAGTCCATATCCCCGATTGAGTTTTTGTGTTTTAATTTTAGTAAGTTCTCCCCATGTAAGTCGTGAGTCAAGATTGAACCCAAGGTAACGAACGGAATTTGATAGTGGTAAAGGAATATTGTTAAATTTCACAATTTCAGGGAAGTCTTTTTTCAGTTGGAAATTAACTTGAACGCATTTTGCTTCATTGATTTTTATTCCCCATTTACCACACCATTGTTTATTTTAGTCGAGATAACCTTGTAGGTTTTTAGAAGCAGTTTTAGGATCGGTGGAGAATATGAATTAAAAAAAAAGTGAAATAGTGAGATCATATGTAAAATTAATGTAAAGTCTTCTCGAATCATAATTATTGACTAACCACTTAATATTTTTTAAGTATTTTTTAATTAATCTCATATGTTGTTAAACAGTACAATGACTCCATCATACAAATGTAAATTTAAAATACACAGTTTAGCTATTTTAATTAAGCTATTTAATAATTTACTTCCTTTTCTATAATTTTGGACTTAAGAATTTTTTTTAAACCGAAAACATTCAGCTATAAGATTTTCCCCCATAGAAAGTGCAAAATTAACAATACAAAAGCTTCAATCTTTGATTAGTAAGAATAATATGAAAGTTCAAGTTTGAAAATTGTGTAAAAATCACTGATTTATGGATTTATTTCATTCTGTTGCCTTGTTTTTAGAATTTTTAAAAACATAAAATTACTTTTTTTTTTTACCTTATAAATAATTTATTCTTCTGGCTGAACAGATTTTTAAATCTTGCACTGCTTCTAGTTTTTTTTCCCACTTAGTGCTATTTATTTATTTATTTATAGTGGTTAATAAAATCATGTATTTTTTACACTAAAATTGATAGGAAATAAAAATAAAGAAATAAAATAAATAAAACTTAAGTATTTATTAAATTAGCTACATTTAATTAGTGAAAATTAAAATAACATTATATTACATGAGAATTTATTAAGAAACAGGTAATTACTTGCAAAAATAGACATTATTGAAAATAGGTTTTGGAAAATATAAGTATTTTGCGTCGTATTTAGTATAATAATACTATATAGTTCCAAATTGAATTTTACATGCTTTTTAATACGAAATGGAGCTTTGGGTACATAAAGTACTGACTGATTTTATATTTATTACAATTATACGTCACAATATATGTAATCGTGTAAGATTACTTAATGGTTGATTTTGGGATATTTTTATACCTCTCTGACAGGAGAGAGATAGAAATGTTTAATGTATTTTTATATATATATATGTGTTTTTGGAGATTTTTTTTGCTTCTTAACAGTTTCGGAGCGTTCTAGTCAACGTAGGTAGGAGGTGGCTTGTCCATGAACTCTTTGATGTTGGGCCAATAGGAGCCATCGGGGTCGTAGATGGCGAGCATCTTCTTCCACTCTTCTGGACGTCTCGGAATGAAGATGTGCAAGATATGGTGCCATATGGCTTTCTGCTTGTCCGTACACTTACCGCACACGGTTGAGAATACTTCAGGTATTTTACCTGAAACATTAGGAAAATATTTTTGAAAAGAAGAATTTTACTTTTTGGTTCCATGTGGAAGGCGAAAGGTCCAAAGGCTTTTCGACTTTCGCCTTCCAAAATGAAGTTCATAACTGAATTTTATATTTTACAATATATTTTATGCAATCCCATTGACGTTCCATTGTCTTACATAAAACATAGCATAAAAAATTTGATTGGTTAACACAAAACAGAAAAACAATATTTTGAAGTGATACATATTAATTTAAACCGTACTGAAACAAATTAAAGGGACAAATGACATTTGCAATACACCTATAATATAAAAAAAAAATACAACACATAACGTATTTTTAATATCTGTTGACATTATTAGGATTGAATTATTTTAACTGTCTTATCATTAATTCATTAGTGGTAATAGTATAATTAATTTGTTAACGTGCATGAAAAATATCCTGTGCGCATTATGGAGTATGAAATAAAAAGTATTTCAGAGGGACTTTCTTTTATATGATATTAAAAAATACATATTTATCAGGACCTCCCACCTCTATTATTTCTGGGCCAGTTGAGGGCTCATTATCCTCTAGTTAGGACAAATAAGCCTTTCACTCTAACCTATTTTCATCTTTAATGGAACATGGGAAACCTTTCATGGAAGATGGGACTGGATAGATTGCCATCTCCACGCAACTCTAGATTAGTACAGTTTTCAACTTTCGGGTGAAATGGAATAAGTCCTCCACCGAGTAGTGAGGCGAGCTAAGTACCTTTTATCAGAGACTGCCTTAAATAGGATTATTTTATCTTAAAGAAAGATCCACAGAAAAAGTATGGATGAAAGATTTGGTCTTGGGCAGTTAGAGGATCCGCTCAAATTTCCCAACTACATTTTTAATGACCCTTCTTTTTATTATTAAACAATATATTATATAATATATTANTTTAGTGGAATGAAATATAAACGAAATCAATTATATATGACATGGTATTACGGTTCAGTCCTCTTTATGAGTCACACGTTTTTGATAAAAATATTAGATATGAATGGTCAAAAAACATCACCTGAGACATAGATTACGGTCCTAACAAATTATAGTATTAATATTAATGATTTTCAATTGAGGTATTCTTCTAGTCTTTTCCTTACTACCCGACTTTAACAATAAATAAAAAAGAAAAAAAAACTATTTGGAGAAAGGACTTAAAAGAGGAATTTCACTTCCTTTTAGAGAAATAGGAAACACCAATGGTAATTACATGTGTAAATATATTACTAATAATTGATATAGCTCCCTCTTAAAAGTTTTCAAAAATATAAGAAAGATTATAATAACACAGATAAATAATTACCTATTATATTGCATATATTATAATTATATATGTTATGATTTTCTTCTCGTAATTAGGAGGAATAGAAAATTTATTTTTTGAGTGTCTTTCTGTTTCTGAAAAAAATCACACACACATTGATATATATATATATTAACTGACTTGCTAAGTTCGTTTTTGAGCTGCTTTATTAGAATTTAAATAGAATTCGGGTGTCATACATGGTTAGATAGGGGTTAGGAAAATTATAAGATTATAGAAATTCATAATTGAGATATTGCTCATATTTATCTTGTGGAAATAATCTGTGATATGCACAAATAAAAGCTGTTATAAGTTTTTTACTGAGGTTTATATTGCAAAATAAAATTTTTCAGTATAAATATTTAATTTAGTTGTGGTATTTTATCCCACGAAAATTTCAAACAATTATTGAGAGGGAATAGAAAATAAAAGTACACCGGCCCGGATAGCAGGAGATCCAGGTTCGATTCCTGGCTGGGACGGATAGTTTTTTATTTTCTATTCCCTCTCAATAATTGTTTGATTATTCAATTCCCTCTACTACCAGA
>KZ807160.1:598437-613186 GCA_000696205.2 Oncopeltus fasciatus
ATAAGTATCTGCAATTTTTTTATAATTTTTACATGTATAAATATATTTATATAAATTATAAACAATTTTTAACTACCCATAAGAATTGGATAAACCAAAAAAAGTATATCGAAAGGGGTTGGTTTATAAAAAAGGACTTGGTTGAACTTTTTGCTTTTAGTGGGATTCGAACTGGCGCCGTGTTTGAGGGTGTCGTACGAATCCTATTGGGTAGGATTAATTAAATAATAATTAAAGAAATTGTATATTGGATATGTACCAGAACTATAAGGTCATGAAAACGAGGATTCAAAGCGTTCGTTAAAGGAGAAATATCCCGAGATAAATAAATAAAATCTTCACGAATCAAAATTAGTAATTTTAAACCCTTATTTAGTATTTTCAGAGCTGTTTGATCATGCTTATGGGAAATTGTGTAATTTGTTAGTAACGATATACCCCCAATTTCCAATAATACGATTATAAATTCTGTAGTTATCGTTTGTACAGTTTTTACTGCTGTAGGTCAATAAAATATTTGAAAAAAAAACAAACAAAAACTGAGCTCATTTCATTTGATAAGGCAACCAAAGGGTCAATCAGAAACTATCAATTTATAGGTCAACTGTAGGGGATATGATAGAATCTAAGTGAATAAAATATTAATCATCAATAAAAATCGTGCATCGCAAGGTTGAATGATATAATCATTTGGATATTATAATTATTTTAAACATTTAACCCTTTATTTAACTTTGTTACAGCTTGTAAATCAGGCAGATTTGATGTTTAACAGGATGTAAGAACGGTAGTAGCTACATGCAAAATCCATCGATTCTGATTCAACTGTCAACGGAAAGTATTGTACACGATGAACTCACGACGCTCTGAAGAATTACATTCAACGTTAAATTTTCAGTACGTTTTTTAAAAGATTTATCATCTAATTTCGAGATGGGATGAGGATTTGATTTTGATATTTCTGATAGATTTCAACTAAAGTTTATACTGCTTTTACCAGTAACTTTCATAGTTTTTGCTAAAATTTTAATTTTCTTCTTGCATTATGCCATTTAACGTAAGCTAAAATTTGAATCCTAAAAAGATGCTAGAAAGAATAAAGAAACACACGTGTTTCTTTTTGGTTTTTTTTAGATTAAAACAATTACAAATTCACTGGCGTTAATGACCATCAGGCTACCACGCTATTAAAATAAATACATACTTCTTCTTAGAATTTAATGCAATTATTACACATAAAATGACCTAAAATCATTTAAAACTTGCCTATCGTTTAAGGATTATTTTAATTTTGCCGGCAGTTTGACATAATACCGACATGACCAGGGTTTTTTTTTTTCTGTGTTAGCCTCCCTTGCAACCACTTAGGGTCATTGGAGGGAGGGGCTGTCTACAGGTTGCCACCCCATTTTAAACACCCATGGCTCAGGACAAGCTTCTATTTATATATAAAAGATTGACGTGGGCGAGATAATCATGGGTTTTATATTCCCGATTTTAAAACAAATCTACTTTTTCTAGAATAATAAAATAAAATATAAGGATGAATTATAATTCCATATGAATGAAATATATTTTCCAAAGATTCTTCTATAAAAGATCATTATGTTATCAAATATTTAATACAATTTTTTTTTTCAATGACAAGTAATTAATGTTTTATTATGTTTGGCCATCTGACCAAAGTACCATCAAATCATCAAATATGATCAAATAATCGAGAACATATTCCCGAAATCTGCTAAGAATTCTGCCATGTGGAGGAGGTGATTCCTTAAGGGATGTGCCTCCCTAAGAGTAAGGGCGTGGTGTGAGCGTTGAGAGTGGAGAGGGCGGAACCTAGATCCAGGGATTTGGTGTCAAATCTCGCAGAATCATGAAGCAGGGCCGTACAGCGGCTCTTCTTAGCCCAAGATGTCCATCCTCTTCGACAGATTTCAGTTACGGCCTTCCCCCCAGGACGGGGCCCCCAAATATATACCATTTTCTTCAGAGGAACTCTAGTACAATGAAGGTTATATTTTGTACGCCTCATGCAAAATATCTCATGGTCCCTACACGAAAACATTTTGAAATATCGCACCCATTGTGATATTCATGGTTACTTCACAAAGAGGAAATCTTCTTAAGGCTTGTGAAAACAAATTCTTTGAAATGTGGATAGATCCTCCGGGCATTTACCTACACAATGCTCTTTTTTTCTTCCTTTTTTATAGAAAATCTAAGTGATTCACAAAAGTAATGTTTCTAAAAAAAAAATTTGAATATTGAAAATCATAATTTTTATTTATTGTTTAAGATGTAATTAAATAAATATATTACTATTAGATTAATTGGTAACAGCAGTAGCTTATTCATAAGATACGTATAATTATTTTACATAATATTTAGAATTAGTTAATAATTCACTTATGAGTTTTTGGACTGAAAGGGCGTTAGAATTTCTAATTTTCTGAAGATTACATCTTATGTATAATAAAGTTTATTCTAAAAATATTTAACTTATTTAAAAGTTACAGATACAAAAACAGAATAAGATGAACTTTTTCTGCATATATCAGTATCTGTCTTTCGAAAACTCGTTGAGGAAATTTTAGTAGTTCATAAACAGTTATTTTTGGAACATTTTTAAGAAATCTACTTCCATAAACAAGTTTTCACAATACTTTTGTGCCCTAGAATTAAATTTGCCTACTGTTTCTGAAAAGTTAAGCTGCCATAGAAAATAAATAGGTTACAGTTCTACTACTATAGTAAATAATGTACTTAAGACAATCGAAATATATAAAATTGAAATTAACCGCTGTTGTTGGGGTCAGCAGGATCATCAGAGGATCAAATGCAAGACCATGATTACCGGGAAGAAACAGGAGTATAACTTGGAATCCTCCTACCGATATGGAACGCTGATTCAGGAGTTCTTCAGAGGCCTCTGTAGACGTCTACATGAATTGCTTTCGACAAGATGGGACCAAGTACTCGTCCTTGCTGAACATTGGGAAAACGCAGAGCTGGCGAATCAACTGTGCAAGAACCCTTGCGATTTCAAATGCGCAAGACAGTGGAAGGAATCGAGGGAAAGCAAACCATTTCGGAAAGATATTTATCGAAATGAATATATTTCCCTCCCAACATCGACTTACTGAAGTAAATAAAGAAAGTTTAATGTTTTAGATTTCTTTAAAAAACAGTTGGAAGAATTCTTTAATGAAAGGAATTGGGCAATGGGAAGCGCGATTTGGTAAGGGACTAAATTGGAAAAGCAATATACTTACTTAATCCATTCCTATTCTCCCAACCGGTGGAGAGGTAAATCAAAATCACAATATCTTAGATGTAGTTCGAGTTCTTGTACAGGACTTCATAGGTATAAAAAGTAAATTTTATGTGGCGTAAAAGTTTTACAAAAAAGCATATAGAGGAAGACATTTTAGAATTTAACTTAGAGGGTTTGGCAGGGCTCCAAGTTTTTAGAATTTATAAACTAATTTTTGTATTTAGACCTGTTTTTTAAAATCAGGTAGTTAAATATAAGATCAAAATGAATTATGGGAAATTACATTTACTGCTAAAAAAGTATTTTTACTCTAGCAATCAAAAAGTGGATCACACAATTTTTTATTAAATATTATTTAATTATTCTACACATAGTACATTTTTAGCTCTACAATCAATAAATTGATCAAATAAAACCTCTTAAAAGGAAAAACAATGCATTACAAAAATTTAAATCTTTAATGAAAATTAAAAAATAAATATTTTTAAAAACTAAATATAATTTGTTCTTATGGTTCCATTAAAGAAAAAATATCAAAAGAGTTTGTTGGATTAGTAATATAATTGGACATTTAAAACAACGCATGTTAGAAAAGATATTTAAGAATTATGAACAATTAATGCGAGGGAATAGAACAAATAATCTATCTGTCCCAGCCATGACTCGAACCTGGATCTCCTGCTTTCCTGGCCAGTATGCCACCATTTGCACCACCAGGATGAGCTTATGCCAGAGTCTTATGCTCGAAGGAGCTGACATTGTCAAGCTATTTATTGACTCCCGTTATTTACTTTTTAAATTTTCCTTTATAAATGTTAGTTTAGTTGTGGTTTATTATTCCACATTAATGCTAGTGTGTTGGAAATTTATTAAGTAATCTAGCTCGTCCCGGTGGAGTAATGGAAGTATACTGGCCCGGACAGCAGGAGATCTAGGTTCGAGTCCTGACTGGGACAGATAGATTTTTTGTTCTATTCCCTCGCATTATTTATTTGGTATTTAAGAATGTATTTCGATTGTACGATTGGCCCTTTTAGTTTAAAACAATTGAAACCAAATTCAGTATTGAGGCTTTTTATTATAATAAGTTGAATTCCAATTAATTTTTGGTTTAAATCTAATAGGTAAGATCGAAATTTATTATCTTAATATTTTTGTTTTCATTTGAGTAACAAAAAAGTTTATAGAAAAGGATAACTCTTAAAAGTAATTTCCTAATATTCATTTTCTAAAACTTTTTTAAGAAAAATGAATATTAAGGAAGAACTTTGAGTATGTAAAATGATTGGTGATCAATTCCGGCAATCCAGCCAGGCTAGCACAAACTTTTGCTGTCAGATCACTTATTCATTGGCTTGTACATAATTTTTTACATTTATTTAGATATATCCATCTTTGGTTGAACTAGAAGAAATTTGTTTACATTACGCAGCTCCTGCGTGATTGACTTCCTTTGGCGCATCGTATTCACTCTTTTAAAGCCAACTCAATTTTTTTTTTCAAGCAAGAAGATGGATCTCATAGACACAAACGCAGTTATCAGTTCAACTTAATGTTAACATTTTAAGGATGCTTTTAGGAAAGGCGTGTTGTTTGGAAAATGTTTTGAGAGTGAACTAGGACTATTAACTGCCGCCTCCCACATCTCCCCTCCCAGTCTACTGACAGTAATCCTTAGCGACAGTATCCAGTATAAGGTTTTATGAGAGTATCTTTCAAATTTACATGGATTTTATTTTGCTGCTTTCGGAAAGACCATCTTCAGAGCCTAGCATCATACCATCATTTTCAGCTAGCATCTTATATATCATTAAGATCTTTCTTATCTCTCAGATCGAATCAGTAGTGCACTCCTTATCAATGTCCATCTTTAATGGATAACCTGTTAAGTTCAGGCTGCTCCTGCGTTAGGGGACTTTCGTACTCCGACGGCTGGCTCAGGACTTAACCACTCAGCGAATAATTACAGTCGTGAGGAGGGGGAGTGAAGGGAGCCAATAAAAAAGGCGAGCTCCCCGCCCTGGAGCAGGAGATAAAATAAACGATGGAATGCATACGATTTAATATGGAGAAGGCGATATTTCACCTTGCTATCGGCGCGCCCTGGCGGCACCACTAAAAGTGAAGATTAATAGGGCCTTTTTGTACGCTTTGCGGCTTCTCCTTTCATACACACCACCTTGAATAAACACTCCCGCCACCCTCCAGTTGTGTGTATTACTTCACACCATTTTTTTTCCTACCCTCCACCACCCCCAACCATCGCGTTTATATTTCCCTGCTCCCTTCCCCCACTTATAAATGGACTGTTCTAATGTTGACCTTTAATATCTCATATGTTACAAAGAAGGAACCCACCTCTTGGAGGAGTGGCGCCAAGAAGACACTGATGTACCGCCTTTGCTACGCTCGTATAAAACAGGAAGGCTCCATTTACTTCCAACCTCGTGGAGAATAAAGGGCAATTGGGTGAAAGAACGATGCATATAGCCCACTTGATGATTTGATGATATCTCTGTAACTTGCTTAGATTACCGCAGATACTAAGCTCTAAGGGAATCAAGCTATTTAGGATGGATTTTCTTCACCGATCCTCCTTAGGAGCCAAGAAAATGGCTCGATCAAAATTTGGATTTTCAGAAGTTTAAAGAGTAACCAAATAACCAAAACCTTTATCAAATGCTGTCATTGCATCCAATATAGTAGCGAAGCAGAATTTATAACTCTTAAATTCTACGGTAATTGTTACCGTATTCTAAATGTATTATATCTAGTCTTTTATAGGAGTATCTATTTCTGTGCTCGATTTGCTGTTAATTAATGGTTGATGGGGATATTATATTGATTAGTAAATAGGGTAGTGTAGTAAATACCTTTCAAGAAGTAGAAAGATGTATTTTATTAAGTTATTATTGAGATAAGGTAAATGTTATAGGGATGGAATACAGTTAAGGGACGACTGTGGAATGTTGTGTGGGATAACAACAATTAAATCAAGTTGGATAAAGAATATAAAGTTATTATTGCTGGAATGATTGACCATTTCTTGAGAGAGATTATGAAGTGATTGATGGGTTGAACTTAGGATACAGTAGAAAGCACTGTGCAGCTACGGTCTCGATTCTGGTAACGATAATGGTGGAATTGAATTTATCGTCTTTTTTGTCAAATTTTGCATCTAGCATTCTTCTCTAGCATTTGACTAAACGTCAGACTGCTCGGGGTCCTCTATCGGAACTGGGAGAGTGAAAGTAACTAGGAAGCAAGATGATGGAAAGTTCCATGAGTCCAGGAAATACTACAATAACAGGTGTTTTTGCAGATAGAAGAATGTTTAAAAGTACAGAAAATAAAACGATTACTGGCCACGATGACATTGTAATTTTCTTTGTCGTTACAGTATTCAATGGCGACGCTTGCAGAACAACCTCCCCCCCCCCCCTACGAGGAAATGCTCGTCCATGTGCATGTAATTAGCCCCCAGGGCATGCAACCAAGCTAGTCCAAAGTTTGGCGGGAGCTTGGAGGTAAAGTTGACGGTAGGTGATCTGACTCCTGGGACAACTTTGTTGGAACAGTTGGCTGTCGACCTCTCGCCTTAAGAACTCTCTCAGGGCATTAGTTCAGAAACCTCTGCAATTTGTAATTCGTCAGACTTGAGCTAACAACTTATCTGTTCCTCGGTAGTAGAGGCGGACTCTTTTCGTTCGCACGCTCGTCTGCATCAGAGATTACCTTACAATGAGCAGGACGTGTCAATCGGAACAAGTAGTGACTTGTGAAAAACGGTTCCATCATTTCAGTTTTTTAATTTTTTTTTTAATAAGAGATCTAAATTATAAAAAAATTCTTCAAAAATAATTTGTTTTACAAAATTCCAAAGCAGCATTGTTCATAAAAGTATTATTTGGTATTTGGTTTTCAGGATAGCCCAACTTTGAATATATAGATTTTTATTTGATATCCCTTAATGAAATAAATTTATTTATAAGAGTACTATGTCGCGAGTATATATATGTATATATATATATATATATATATATATATATATATATATGTGTGTGTGTGTGTACAAAGACTGATTTATGGCCTAAAAAATACTCAAAACGGCATTTCTCATTGCCATGAGATGAAATTAAGAGATACACAATAATTTTGAAGACCTGGAAGTAATAAAAATACCATTCAAATTCTAAGGACATTTGGTCAGAATGAGTCAAGGCTAAACTGGCTGATTTTCGGCAAACTCTGGGATTATAAAGATCAAGGAGGCTAGGTCAAACACGTGAAAGAAGAGCTGAAAACATTCATCATTTCCGAAAATGAATGTCTGGATAGAGAGGAGTACACAAAGAAAATGTTTGTATCTCCCTGGCGTTAATGAACAAAGGTTGACACGCCTTAAAAAAAAAAAAGGTTTCTGCGGGTAAAAAAAGGCCTACGAGCCGAACAGTCAGAAAGGATGAAGAACGTTTGGAAGTGCAATATAGAAGAAACTGTATAAAATTGATATTGTGGTCCTTGATGGCCTATCTGCATAAAGAAAAAAAAGAAAAAGAAAATGTATATGTATGCAGAAAATGAAATACTCGCGGCTGCGATATATATATATATATACATTTCGCCAACTACAGGATATATATATATCAGTATTTATGGGAGTAGTACGCGCTTTAACATCCACGATTTTTAAACAAGTGAAACGAACTTTAGTATATAAACTGTAATTTTCAAGACGTTGGTTATTCGCTGAAATCGTTGAGGGGGAAGGTGGTTTGTTATAAAGGATAATTTACTGTGTTTGGCAAGCCCCCTTATTTTTCAAATAGAGAAACAAAATTCGGTATTTAGGCTTTCTTATTATTAATACTTTATTATTAATTACTTTCTACATGTTTTGTATCTAATTATTATGTAATAATCTAATTACGTACTAATTTTGGTAATTTTTATTTATCAATGGAAAATATTTGATTTAAAATCGGCGTTTTAGACATAATTCGGATGTAGAGAAACTATAAATAAGTCCATGACGTAGACCGACCGATTTTCTCAGCATTGTAGCAATTGAATATTTATATTTGAAAGTTAAATGTCGTGTAAACCTTCAAATAGATCAAATATATATTTAATAATAATAGACGAATATTTGTTCAGTTCAATTGCTCTAAATTAAGTATTACAGCCAATCCTCTACTTCTATTTAGGTGGTTTTGTTTTTCATTTTACAGTAACGAAAAACCCATTTTCATTTTAAAACTACATGCCAAATTTCATTAAGAAATATTGAAAATTGTGTAGAAGTGAGTGAAAACCATTAGTGTTGTCAGTCACACAGTTCTTCTTCTGAATTTATTAAAAATTTAAAGCACTTAAAACAATTAATGCGAGTTGTTGTATATATTCCTAAATTGTTTAGAAATTATAGTTTATACCTGTACATAAACAACATATTCACATTATATATTTGCTTATATTAGGTTTGTGAGGCTGGGGGAGGGGGAGATTTATTGATCTTCCTAATCTTTAGCAGATATCTTTCAATGGAATCAAATTGCAAATTGCTAAAGTATTTATATATTCATACACACATTTTCCCCATAAGAGGCTCAGCAAACCAACATCAAAATTGTCTTTCAGAAGATCATGAAACCCCGGTAGGAAGAGGAATTGAAAACATTACGGTGCGCAATGCACGGAGAAGTTGAAGCCGTTCTAACTTTCCAGCTATTTAATCATAAACTTTGTTGTTAACTCTTTACATTGGCCCACAAAACGTTTCAGCTCTGCTAAAACTGTCTTTCAAGAACAGTAATGGAGTTATTCTTTGAGGGGTTCTGGATTCAAGCACTCCTCATTGTTGGAGGGGAAGACAAATGGGTTGAATACGCGAGGCTGAGGTACGGGTTTTGTATAACTAGCTGTTGACTCTTGAGGATCCAGTCCCATAGCATTTGATGTGTGCCGTCTAACTAAATCTTAAGTCCAGCATATGTGGTAATAGGTAACGGAGTATTAAGAAGTCCTTTACTGTGGGCTTGAAACTGTATTAGAGGAGCGAGCTATGTCTAGCAGATTTACCGCGAGTAACCGTCCGAAATGACACCATATTAAGGAAGTTATTAAAGAATGCAATGAGAATAGTCCACACCCCCTCCCTTATAATCTACTATCTTCTTGACAAAGAATTTCACAATCATTTTTCTCCATCTTTTAAACGCAAGATCATATAAGTAATTTATTCTTAATATATCAATTGTAAATTTTTTTCCCTTTTAAAGTACATTTATCTTGTGTATCAACTATACTCACGGCTTAACTGGACCAAACGCGTTAAACAAAAGGCAAGAATTCAGCAAATGCTTAAACATTTTTAATAGCGAACACATGGCTTTCATAACTAACAATAACAATAGACTCAGTACAAGACTTTACTACGACAAATCTGGACATACGTTGCAGATTTAATGTCGGCCTTGCACTGTCCCACAAGAACAATCCTTCAATACTGAATTTTAAGAATCGCAAAAACTTCGTATATTGTCTCAAACCCAACCATTTATCCCGTCCAAGACATCCCTACCAGCTTTACTTAAAGCAGTCATTAATTCTAGTTTCACTCAAACCCCTAAGCTTAGTCACAGTTTCCGGACTCCAATCCTCACAATCGTTCCTTTCCACTAAATTAAAAATGATTTAGAATAGGGTGGCAACCTGTAGATAGCCCCTCCCTCCAATGACCCTAAATGGTTGCAAGGGAGGCTAATACAGCAAAAAAAAAAAAGTAAAAATGAGCTCAAGACCTCTTGTGGCTTAATGTCTAAATTGTCGAGGAGTGAAGACATCAGGCCCATTCTCTGTGAGTAATGATGTGGATATTTTGTTGTATGAATTTATTCATTTATTTTCATTTATAAAAATAATTTTGGAAAGAAAGATTTATATTTTTATCTTTCTTGAAGTTAGATAAAATCATTTTGTTTAGGTTATACAACGACGGCATTTCCCATATTTCAATTGAAATTAATTACATTTCCTAAATTCATGTACGTAGTTTAGAAAAAAAAATCACATTATCGTCTGCCTGATTTTCTACAACCATTTTGACCCCCTCTCTCTGCCGGAATTACTTATCTGTAATGTAAATAATCTAAAAGGATATTTTCACTACCAATGAACTATCATACCTTCTATTATCTGTCTTCAACTGCAGTTGAATACAGACAGAGACAGTGAACACATGTATTCGGCCAAGAAGATGGACAATGTCCGAAAGCGCTCGCCAACAGAAGATGGTTTGCATAAACCAATGAAGACGGATAATAGAATACCATAGATGTTTTTTGGGGGGGTTCAGACAAGGTAGATCCAAAAAAAAAATACAATTTTAAAAAGTGTATTTTTTAATTATCTTCTAACGTTTCAGCTTACATTGTAAGCCATCTTCAGCATGACTGTTCCACGACTGACATGAATATGGAATCCAAGTGACTTTACGTCTACTCTCCATTTCAATGAATTATAGTCATTGGGACTTAACATAAACCAAAAGAATTCAATATTTTTCTGTCCAGAGGTCTATATATATTTCTCAATATATCAATATATTTCGGTTACAAGAAAACTCTTTATTTGTAACTCAAAATTATTTATTTTTTAATTTAATAGTCAGTAAATATTGGGAATCGGAATAGGAGCCGTGGGGTATACATATACATGTTGGTTCACTTTATAGATTTTGTAGAAAACCGTCTCTTTTGCCCCCTGCAGGTCACAGTCTGCCCAGTTAATATCAGTCACAGAAAAAACATTCATATATCTATCTCTCCGTGTGTTTACTCTTTTACGTTTATTCGTCATGAGTAACATGATTTGCTCAAGGGAAGAAAATCAGCCCCCTTGTGAAGATGAGAAGTTTGCCAACACATTTAGAGGTGAGACCAACACCGACTTACAACCAGAGACCTGTGTAAATAACACAAAGTGGACAATGCATTTTAATTAGAAAAAAAAAAGGAAAGAAAATTTCATCATCACCAATCGTATTTGCTGATACAAATCTATTATTATTCAACTCAAATTTGTAATTTTCAATTATTTTATGCATAATCAATTTTAAACTCCAATTTTAGTTCAGCAATATACTAACCCCACCAGTCTACAAAGTCCATCATTTATTTAAACTACCTATGTGCAAATATTATTTTCATATTTATCGTTTTATTCTTAGATGATTTTAGTTGGGGTTTGGTCAAGGTAGATCCAAAAAACACATTTAAAGTAATGTATTTTTTAATAAAGGATTATCTGCCAACGTTTCGGCTTACATTGCAAGCCATCTTCAGGGCTATCATGAAGATGAGAGAGGACGTCCTGTCCCTAAGTTCACATTTCCATGAGTGGATGTCATGTTTCAACGTTTCGTTGGCAGATAATCCTTTATTAAAAAATACATTTCTTTAAATTTGTGTTTTTTGGATCTACCTTGACCGGACCCCAACTAAAATCATGCAAGAATAATATCTACGGTCAACAAACTCTCCTTTTATCGTTATATATTTTTTTCATGCATTNAAAAGTAGGGAGATAATCGCAATTGGTGATTTCAAATCATATTTAGAAATTTTTCCTACTGTATACAAAAAAACACTAACACAGACACACACACATATATATTCATATATGTTAATATGTACGTTTAGCACTACATATATGTATACTCAATAGATGAGTATATTATTTCTAAATATAAGTCGAGCTTGACGCTGCAGTGATACGAGAAATTCTCGAGATACAAGCTGAAGAGTATGAAAGAGCTCCACGCTCCACTCAAATCATTAAAGATGATATTCCAGGGAATAAATGGTTGATATCATCTGCCCTGATGGAATTCCTCTACATCAGTCCCATCAGTCTTCTGGAGTATTGATGACTTCTAAAACATTCCTCACTCTGAGCGCTCTCTGACATTCCCTACCGATTCCCTGGGAATAAAAGATTCCCTCGGGAATTCAAATAGCGCCCCTTCATTCAATTTTAGTTACACACACACACACACACACACACAAGCAGCACATAACTATACATATCTCACTCATACATTTTAGTAATTATCTTTATTTATGCCATGACGGGTTCCTAGAAAATATAGAAAATTTATTAAAAATTCATTCTTGAGACAATTTTAATATTCACATTCTTTTGAAATTTCTGAAAATGACAATTAGATGAGGGAATGTCAACGATATTATTGCAAGTTACTGTCATATAGAACAAGCTGTCACTCCGGATAGACCACCGCTTTTTGAGACGTATAACGTAAAATATATATAATATATTTGAGTTTAAAATTGTAATTAATATAACCTTTTTTGAGGGGATCGCTATAACCTTCATCTTAAAACTGAAATGGGTATTTTGAAAAATAACTTTGTTGGGAGGCATTTATTAGTTTTAAATTTTAAATACAACTCTCTTTAAATAATCTCTCTCTCTTTCTCTCACTCGCTCTCTCTCTCGCTCTCTCATTCTCTCTCTCTCCCTCTCTCCCGCTCATTCCCNTCGGTTTATTTTTCTTATTTTCTATAAAATATGTGTTTTACATTTTTAAAGACGAATTAAAACGAATTATAACAAAATTTATTTCAACACACAAATCTTTTTGAATGCGATATTGTTAGTAATTTAATTTTTTTAAACATTTTACAAATAAAATGATACTATTGGAAAAATGTGCATTTAAAAATTAATTTATTTATAGAACAATAATTGGAGATATGACGAAATTTCTTAATGCTATTAATCCAGTTTTCATAAGCGCATGTGAATGGGAAAATGCACAAGGTTATAACTCTCGTTGGTATCATTATCGGTAGGTTACTGTTGTTTTATGACTGTTATCCCTAATTTCATTCCTTCGGCTTGTTAAGATCAATTTGATCAGTTGTTTTAATTGTAATTTAAGTGTTAATTTAAAATTGTTTCAGTTCACATTTGAGTAGTTTTACTGCAAGAAGATGCCTATGAATGCAAAAAAAAAAAAAATAAATAAAATAAAATAAAGAACTTGGACATTACAAAAGCGTGTTAAAAACAAAATCATGACAGGATAACCGCTGGAATCAGACGAAAACTGACATGTGAACAAAGGAACGTACGGTTGAATGCATTTGTTTAAATGGCACTCAGGTTGATTGGTGGAATAGTTTGTTCGGCTTTAGTTCGACATTTTAACCCTTAATTTAATTTTCCATAGATGATGGTTCATGCTC
The DNA here is from genome assembly GCA_000696205.2 of Oncopeltus fasciatus. Taxonomy (NCBI): domain Eukaryota; kingdom Metazoa; phylum Arthropoda; class Insecta; order Hemiptera; family Lygaeidae; genus Oncopeltus; species Oncopeltus fasciatus. Next base: position 611,986 of record KZ807160.1, read on the forward strand.
GCATGGAATTTGGATATGACCAATTTACTCTCCAGGTCTGTTGTAGCATCATTTCATGTTTCGAAAATAGCTATAAATATTAAAACTGATTCATTCTATGGGGTGAATCTTCAGCCCATTCAACCTTAATAAGTCAATTCAATTCTTAATAAGGCTTTTAACTACTAAAATTTTATAAAAAATTTATATCTGATACATAGAAGTAATACTCGACAATATTCGAACCAAAACGTTAACTCTCTTTTATTCAAATATATGTTTTTTCTATAAATATAATTGAATTGATGTTTTTTAACATAAATTTAAAATAAGTTTTAATACTTTACCCACATAAATTGCTTGATTTCCCTGTAGAAAATAATATTACATTAAGTTCCTTACTTAATAAAATAAGCTTATTTCTCATTTTTCATTATGAACACATATAAGAGTAAATCTTAGTTGCTAAAAATGAGTAATGACAATAAAATGTAAGCCTGTCAAACAAGATCTAGATTGTCTACTAGGAGGTTAAAAGACATTGGTCAGCTCTGCTAGTGAAATTTCTATAAATTATCCTTAATAGCGGTGTTACTATCAGTGCTAAATCATTAACCATAAACATTAATGGTATAAAAAGTACTAATGTAAATTGATAATATGGATAATATTTCTTTTTTGACCGTAGATATTATTATTAGACGATTTTAGTTGGGGTTAGGTCATGGTAGATACAAAAAAATACAAATTTAAAAAAAGTCTGTTTTTTTAGAAAGATTATTGCCAGATTACTGACTCAGTCATGGAAATGTGAACTTAGAAACAGGACGTACTCTCTCGTCTTCATGATAGGCAGCCCTGAAGATGGCTTACAATGTAAGCCGAAACGTTAGCAGATAATCTTTTAAAAAAATTCAATTTTTTAAAATTTGAATTTTTTTTGGATCTACCTTGACCGAACCCCAACTAAAATCATCTAATTAGGAAAATATTTATGATTTTTTTTTTCATTTAATCTTCATAAAAATTTCTTCCCTTTTTATGAACCAATGAGAGGGCCTGTACAACCTTCCTAGAGATATTCTGAAGTATAAAATGTTAAAATATTAAATATAAAATTAATCGGTACTGGTAAGGATTAAGTGTATCTATATTAGCTGGAACTCTCATCCAGCCTCTGATGCCGGTATGTGTATAGTGCATGTTATGCAGGTATATATAT
>KZ807160.1:614324-631455 GCA_000696205.2 Oncopeltus fasciatus
AATATATATATATATATATATATATATATATATATATATATATACATACACATACACACAAAAGCCTTCATTCTTAAATATTGACCGTTTAAGGGAGTAGTGCGGCGCTGAATAATTTAAAACATATGTCTAACTCTGCGAAACGTAAACATTCAATAACAAATATAAAAAAAAGTTTAATAAGCATACGTTTTATCCAAAGTATTTATTATTCATAAAATTACATATATTTTCAAGTTAAAATCTGACAATTTACAATATAAATATTTCATTACTCAAATCTACGTATTATATAAGATATAAAAACACATTAGTATTAATTTATGACCCGTTAATAAATACACATATACCGATTGCTTATGCTTATTGTACATATATGAACTGTACCGCAATACAGCTGGATGGGTAGAAACATTTAACACATAAAATTACTGTTCTTTTTACAATTATATATAAATATTACAATATAATAAATTATTTTCAATGTTATCTCTCTTTCTCCCTCTCTCTCTCACTCTCTCTCTCTCTCTCTCTCTCTCACACACACACACATTCGCACATGCAAAGTGTTGTATAGATTTTATTTGAAACATGGACCTGGGTATATAGCATATAAAATATTTATAATACATAACAAGTCTCTATATTATTTAAAAAAAAAAATATTCTGTATCAACTTCATAAAAGGTTCATTGTAAAGATAACATATTGTGGCTAGAATGGTTCAACGCCATTTCCCACTTTCTCCTCTTGATTTTCCTAGAGTCTTTAAATACAATATCTCATTTTTTAAAATTTTTTATCTATTTTGTATTTACCTTTTCGAAGCCTACGTGAACAACATTTATCTATTTTTATTTTATTTTATGAATCTTGAGTAGTTTACTAAATTTAAGCATTTAACGGGTGGCTCACTTTTAAAAGTGCCAATTATCAGCAAAATACGACAAATACATTTTATTCCATAACTTGTTTTTGCCTTATAGGGAAGCACATGGGCAGGCTGTGCTGTACATTAGGAATAACTTGGATTATTTACAGAAATAATAATCCATATTTCCTTGGAAAATATGTTTTTAGCCATTATTAGGAACTAAATAATATTTTTATTGAAATGATATTAATGATAATTTAAAAAAAAAAATTGTATTCACGTTACAGTTTTAAATTGTTCTCAGAAAAATGATTGCAATTAAAATATTCCTAAATTTCTCTTGTTTAATTATTTATGCCACATTTATATAAACCCCTTTTCTATAGATAGAGGTACTATATAACTCCATTATGTGCTCGCATAACAATATTTACATATTTCAATTTATTTTGAATATTTTAAATTTGCGTAAGCTTAGTGATTTTATCATTCTGCTCACACGTAGAAGTATAATCACGGATTAAACCTAATCACCAACTATGAAGTCACACACGCAAGATACTTAATGTAATTACCTTGTGGAAAACGCGAATCGCATCACGCAATCGCTAACTCTAACATAGTTGAGGTGTTTCGTAGAAATATGTCTTCCTTTAAGCCAAATGTTTCGTGTTCAATTATCAGAGTGCAGAGTTAGTTTTTTCTTTCTTTGCTTCTGTTTCTAATGACCCTGAGGATACTTGTGTGATGCTTAGGATATCCGGCTATAACCGAATATTGTTCTTCTTTCAATGGGGAAAAATCAAGGCGTCATAACAGTATGTCGACTCCTAAACTTATGTGCCAAGGAAGCACATAAAAACAGCGAATAATAAATTTAAATTATTAGGACCATTATTTTTCGGATTCTTGGTTATTTCGATGGCTTCTCTGACGATTCGACGATAGTAGTTGCTTTCCCGGGCCAGGGGATAACTACTATCGGCGAACCATCAGAGAAGCCATTCGAAAAATATCAACAGAGAAGACGGATACAGACTGAACAAAAACTGGAAACCAGCGCTAATTGACATGAGGATCCAACCAATCAGTGACCAGCTACCTGACTACTCCAGAGACCAGCCGCCAGAACACAGTATCAACCAATGGGAAGGCAGGCTTCGCCCAAGAACCAAACCACGCCGGGATTATACACCACTGGTGTATAAAACATGGTAATTATATACCACCTGGATTTTAAAAATCTCTCTTTTGCAACTCTCATTCTCTTTTCAGCCTTGAAGAAGCCATCACATGATGTGCGAAAGCTCGGAAAATAACACGAATTTGACACAGTCCAACCTGGAAGAAGAAACGGTAAATACGTCTGACGACCGTCGAAGCCTACGTGAACATGATTAGGAACGTTACATGCAAAACTTGCCTAGTTCAATTGTTCATTAGTTGAATAAATATTCTATAATAATTTGTAATTCAACCGCAAATGAATTATTTTTTATGTATTCCATTACCTTGAGTATCATTAATTATAACAATTATTCATCATTCTTTCAATACAATCTACTTTTCGTAAAAATTTATGTTTAATGAATGAGGTACAACATTTTAGTTGATTTCCACTATGGGTTTCACATTGGTAACATGACTCGTGTGTGTGTGTTTGTTTGTGTCTGTAAAAATAAACTAAATTCGTTATGAGCTTATTTTTGCAAACCCTTAGATCAGCTCGTGAATATTAGATTCTGGTTGAGAAGGAAGGAAAATTACTATTCAGCGGGAACTGTATTCATTTTAGATGAAGGCAAAATTGAAAAGTGTTCAATATATTCCTTACTGTTGGAGATAAGATAATTTGTACTGATAATAATGTTTGTTAAATATAACTTTCCGTCTTTTTTATTCAATAAGATTTTTCAAAAGTTAATATTAAGAAAATTTGAGCCCCCTTATTTTAAAAATTAATAAAGTCAAATTGGAATTACATGATATTTATAGCAAATCCTTGATTGATTCATTCATTTTTTTATAGATCGGATGAAGGAGAGGGGGGTTTTGGGGAAAAGTCTGAAGTCGCAATATCATTCTTGTTGTTTAAATTTCAAAAATTTTAACACAAAAGGAGTTGGTTCTTCCTTTCTAATGTTTATGTTCTATAAATTTATGCAAGAGATTTACGAATCTCTATCTCTGTTAAAATACGAAAAATGTTTGTGTTAAGAAGCTCTTGCTAGGCGGACATTTTTAACACTCCTATAAGAATACACACAAAATACCTTCATTTTTCCCTTTATTAGCTTCTTTTTGTAATTACCCTTATTTTATTCCTCGCGCTACCCTAAAGATTCTGTCTTAATTGGATATCTACCCTTAATGAAATATCACGTGACAAGAACACTCTGCTGAGTACAAACCTTTCCACGTGCGCTTTGTGTTGAGAATAAACAACATCCTTTACAACTGGTTTCCCTTTGTCATCAATGCCCTCGCTAGAATAACTATTTGTTCTATAGATTTTTTATTTACTACATAAATAGTAATTATTTCCTATTTCTTTCTTTTAGTATATATTATTTTCCAATATTTAATCACGATATATATATATTAAGAAGAAAGTATTTCTGGGTTAAAAAAACCTTCTGCTTAGGCCTCGATGAGCTTAGGGGGTAAATGGTCTTTAAATAAATTGACTTTAAACAAGTTGCTAACAAAAAACGCATGATAATATAAGGAAACATATAGTTCTTTAATCGATTGTTTATAAAGGGGAGATAGGCAACCAGAAGAAAATATTAAATTGGATGGAACAATTTAGGACTGTTATAGGAAACAACCTCGAGAGAATGCCTGGGCGCAACAAAAAACCGAAATTGAAATTGCAAACAGCCGAAAATACAACTTCCTCCTTGTCGGAGGTAAACGGATTTCACAAAGTGTGTGTAAGGCGTTGACAGGCTTGGTCTTAGGCGAAAATTGGTGAGTAAGCCACAGGCCACGACAAATTTGTTTGTAGTTAAGCTTTGTAACGATCAAGCAAGTGACGTGGAGAGGGGCAGCTGCCCACAAATTAGAAATATGGACACAATTAAATTAAGAATATTTGTGAAAAAAATAATAATATTTTTGCCTTCATAAAAGACCATCCATGTTGCGATGGAGAAGTTTCGTCAAGTGAATCCCTCAGAATTGTCGTTAATATTTGTGAATGAACTTACCAAAACTGAACTTCTATTGGTCGCATTTTACTCATCAGTAAAGACTTCTTGCATTTTAATGTCACAAAAAATTCTGCTTATACAAATTTAATACGACAGTGTAACTCATATAATACTTATGCTGTAATTAAAAATAATCTGTGTTGAGTTTCATAATTATAATCTGAATAGTGTCCTAACTGGAAAAAAAAAAAAACATTTATAAATATTATTTTTAGTTGTATTTAATCCCACGTAAATTTTAACAATTTTTAGAGCAAGGAAACAAAATAAAATCTAACTGTCCCAGCCAGGACTTGAACCTAGATCTCCTGCTATCCGGGCCGGTGCATTTTCCATTTATGCTACCGAGACAAGGAGATCCATTTATGCCCGAATAGCAGTAAATCCAGGTTCGAGTACTGGCTGGGATAGTTAAATTTTTTATTCTGTTCCCATGCACTAAAAATTGTTAAAATTTACGTCGGAGTAAATACCACAAAAAATAATATTTATAAAATTAAAATTTAAAAGTAAATAACGAGAGTCATTTCCTCCGATGTATTCGTCTGCCACGGAGGATAGACTCTCGACACTATTGCGGGGAATTTAATAACTTATCAGACTGGTCCCGGTAGCATAAATGGCTTACACTAAAAATTGTGAAAAACATTTATACTTCGCTATTCCCCTCGCCCCCTCTACTCCTCTTGGTCCAGTTTCACACAAAACCTTGTTAAAGTTATATTTTTGCATTTAAAAGAGTCTAGTCAATTTCTTTTACGTAAACCTAAAAACCTGTGTTCTGTATAACGCTGAAATGGATGCCCACACACTTATATTATAGCACCTTTCATTTTGGTATTTAGTATGCGAAATCAGAAAAAATGTTTTAAAATTTTTTTTTATAGAAACTATCTTAATGATTCAAAATGAAATTGAATAATAAGAATAAATAAGTACATTAAATTAAATATAATTATGTATGATCTTAATGGCGGAGCTCAGTAGATAAATAGATGTAATTCGATGATGCTGATAAGAATCCTTTGACACCTCCTGGTCGGGAGATGCAAGGACTGAGGGAGAGCCGATGACACGGAGGGTAATTAGTGAGAGTGGGGTGAGAGGAACCCACTCTCACAAATCGAATGAGCAGGCAGCCTTAGTGAGCATTAGAGATACTCAATAGTGCGAGGGGAGCTATCAATCAGGGCCTACACCTCTACAGATGGCCTACTCACTCTCACTAACGAGTTTTCCCTCCTAAAACCAATTCAATTTTCATTATCCCTCCCTTTTTTACCCTCCCCCCCCCCACTTAAGTAGGGTTATGGAGACATTTTGGGAGTTTCTGGAGTGGAGCAGATAAGGACTAATTTCAAGCTCTTCTTCCCTCTGAGGGAGTAATCCTCTGAACGGCTCCCAACGGAATTACTCGGAGTAGGAATGAAACCCTAGGTATAGAAGACTGAAAAGAATTTCGGTATGGGAAATCAAACAAGGTGGTCAATTCATATTTCGAGAGCGCAGTCAAAGAAAATGAATAAAGGCACAGAATTGCCTCCAATTCTTTGACATTAAAAAATGAAGACGCTGAGTGCTTTTGAAAGCATATGTATCATTCTCATAGCTCAAGCACCCAAGATAAAATACGCAAAATAACAAACAATAAAAAATACTTTTTGTATAAGAACCTCATGTAATTTTTAAACATTTTAATAAGAAGACTTATTATATATATGTATATGTGTGTGTGTATGTATATTAGGACTTATTTTTAAAATATTTAAATTATGCATGAATAATGTTGGTTCTATGATATGGCTTTTGAGAATTTTCTAGAGATCTTCACCGAGAATCTAAAAGAATGATAGAAGCTAAAATTAATAATTAAATATATATATATATTTACATGACGTCCCAAATTTAAAAAATAATGTACCTAAATTTAGTATTTAAGCTTCTTTTTGCTTGATCGAGTTCGTTATTAGCTGAAATCGGAGGAGGGCCTTAGTCTAAGGCCAAAATTTATAATAATGATGTATTTATTATCTTTGACGTTAACATACATTTCGTAGAGTTTCATAGGTTTAAAAGTCTTATTTATTTAGAAATATATTTAAGTTAATAACTACGATGGGTTAGCGCTCCCTCGACTCTTTTCTTCCGGCTAATTTTCATAGTATATCTTTTTTAATATTCATTGCATTTTACGGCTTATAAGTTATAACTCGTTATTTACTATGATTTATATGAATCATTAATGAAACAAGGTAAATCTGCTTAACTTGCAAAAAAACATCGAGACTAATTTTTTCCAAAGAATTAGAGAATTAAAAAAAAAACTGTTTTGGCTTTTTTTGTAAAGTGTATAATCTGCTTTGTTATGGATTCCCTTATGTCCATTCACATCCTGACCCAATAGCAGTCAGAGGGATTATGCATAGATATGACACTGACCGATGGGGTGTGTGCTAAAGGCGGCCATCCTTTGTTTTCAAGTGGCAGCCATGTTTCCTTAGCAGAAACCAATCTCTTAAGCTTACCTTTTTCTACGTTACCTGATAGGATTCGGAGGAGATCAATAAAAAAATATTACTCATTAGTATGATAAGAGAAATTCAGTAAGTATTTCCACCTCTCCCCTCTTATCAGTAGATATAACAAGACTAATCTCTCTCAAGTACATCAGGCATTACAATGCAAAGATTTTTTATGTTTTTCTTAATAATCCAAAAGTATTTTTTTAACAATGATTTATTTACTTAGAAGATATCAGTTGATCCAAAATATTGACTAATTAATTTCATATTTGGATTTTTTAAAGCTAAGATTATTTCCCTAGATCTATTTTATAATTAAAAAAATTATAGTTAGTATATAAATACAATAAAAATTAACAGTTAGATAGAATTTCCGATCAGCATTACTGTTTTACTAATATTCTATTATAAAAAAATTAATAAATGAAGAAGTAAAATAATAAAAAAAATATATTACATATTTACATAATTGTTAATGAAAACCGTTAATGATATATTCCAAAATACTGCCGAGCCTGACACATCGGGTTTCAGTACCTTCTAGAAAGGATTTTACGCTGAAGTCAATGCCAGAAATAAAAAATTAAAGTCCAGTTGATTTCTGTTTACAATTTGCTTACTTTAAGGGAGTGAATGCACTGGCATTTTTCTCCCCCTCTCACTCCCTCCTTGACTCCCTGCCTAGTCTCCTTCTTATCCTAGGATAAGGAGAAGATGGGTGCCGGATAGTCTATCGCGGGTTAACCTGGGCTCCTCTCTGAGGACGGGTTACGTCCCGGGATAGACGAGCAGGGACAACAATGTACCCCATCAAAAATTATAGTGTATAGAAAATGTACAGAATAATTAAATTTTTTTTAATAAAGAGTTATTTATAAAATTTTCTTACTTTCACTAATAATATGATAGTTTGAAATAAAATAAAAGAGCGAAAAAGAAGGCTTTCATATTTGCTTTGTCTCATTTGGTTGAGAGCTACCTATTGTTTATCGGTAAAATTGAAAGATAACTTGTCAAAATGAAATTTTCTTCCAGATACTTACTCGACATCAGACATCAAACGGATAACGCCCCGCAGGGGACCATAGAAAAACACTTATTAGCAGAAAATGATTCTACCTTGTGGCCTTGTTGGATATTACCATAAGTGTGTATACATTGGGAAAGCTAAATTATTAAAGCACGGTAATCAGGTGTCTGTGTGTTCGAAGCTTGGCGATACAGGCCGTTCCGCTGGCGGACTAATGGAGCTGTCGTGGACAACTGTCCAGCAACGGCCCTGAGAGGACTCGGCGTGAGAGCCCGCCTTACTCTGGATTACCGCCAAAAGTTTTTTCACGTATCCCCACTCCAACAGCTGATAAGCCCTCGGGGGACCGTCAGAGTTTTTTTTTCCCTTTCTTTTTCCCTGTCTCTCTCCCCCTCAAATACACACGCCCACTCACATCCCCTCTCTCTCTTTTCTACATCTCTATTACTTCCCACCGCTATTCCACCCTCCACCACCCAACCCTATCTCGCACTCTCTCATTCTCATTCTCTCTCTACTCTCATCCCCAAATTCCGCCAATTCCCATTTCTTCATTCATCCTTTTACCCTTTACGGGAGGGTGACTTTACTTTTTGGGATCCTATCGAATTACCGCCGGCAGATTTAATGAAATGAAAGTAAAGTTATATGAGATAAAAGATTATAAAAAAAAAATGAATTAAAAGAACAAAACCGAATAACTCCAAAGCACTTTTGTTTTTACTTTCACTTTCTGACAAAAGCTATTTTATTTATTTTATCTTTTGTATATTCTGTTAAAAAAAATTGAGATGAAACTAAAACTGGCCTATCCTCTGAAGAATCTTGCAAGCCTTTGCAAAAGAATCCGATTACCGTATCATTGTCCAACCCCCTACCCCCCCCCCACATTTTTTTAAACTGTTCTTTCATAAAACTTGAAATATTCAAATTTATATTATATTTATTGAATATTTAATTGATTAGAAATAATGATATTAAAATCTATACGCAGGTATGCAGTTTTTAGTGTCAGTAATTTTTAATATGATTATCATTGTCTCTTATTCTTCAGCATTATGTAAATAAACTACTAAATTAATTGAACATTTAAAAAAATAAATTGCGACAATTTTATTGTTCAGTTTCTGAAAGGACGCAGTATTTTTTCTGATGGTTTTGTGTTTTATTTTTTTCCCAACCAAAAGCTCTTGAATGGAGTGCGCCTAGGCTAATGTTTGTAGAATTAATTCAATGGAATTGACCATTTTTCGGGTAATTTTTTTGAACAACAAATACATTTTAAAAACACAGTGTTTGACAATGAAGAAAAATATTTACAATTTTTTTTTTATGTGGTATTTAATCCCAAGTAAATTTTAACAATTTTTACTCTAACCTGTATCTCCTGCTATTCGAGCCGGTGCATTTTCCATTTATGCTACCGAGACAAGTCTGATAAGTTATTAAAGTCCCCGCACTAGTGTCGAGAGTCTATCCTCCGAGGAGACGAATACATAGTCGTATGCTCGGAGGAAACGGCTCTCGTTATTTACTTTTAAATTTTAATTTTATAAATGTTATTTTTTTGCGGTATTTAATCCGACGTAAATTTTAACAATTTTTAATGCAAGGGATCAGAATAAAAATCTAACTGCCCCAGCCAGGACTCGAAGCTGGATCTCCTGCTTTCCGGGCATAAATGGATCTCCTTGTCTCGGCAGCATAAATGGAAATGCACCGGCCCGGATAGCAGGAGATCCAGGTTCGATTCCTGGCTGAGACAGTTAGCTTTTTTTATTCTATGTCCTCTTGCACTAAAAATTGTTAAAAATATTTACAGTTCGTTCCGAAAATTATATTGTTAGTTGAAATAAAAAACTTATTCTTATGTCTATAAAACTAAATCGTTACGTTCAGGGTTTTAAAACAGTGTCATTCTGGGGACTATTAATTTAATGGGACTTGAATTTACATCTGTGAAAAACCAAAATAATTTCTCATCGATTCTTTTATTATAGCATATGGATTACCTTTAATAAATAAATGAATGGATGGATAGATGGATGTATGGATGGATATATATATATATATATATATATATATATATAGGTATTGTGATGGAGATTAAAAAAAATAAATTTGGAAAATATATGAATTATTTACTAAAATTATTGATAACCCATTTGTAACGTACCCATAAACTGTAATATTTTTGTAATTTAAATATTTCAAGAAGTAGTTAACTTAAATCATTGAAACTGAATTCATATTAGCTAGGAATATTATATATATATTTATATTTATATATATTTAATTAGAGGATTTCCGTGGTGAGGTGGCTTCTGTGGCTCCACATGCTAAGGCTACTGGGTTTGTATCTCTGGGTATACAGTACACAGAGTATACAGTATACATCTGAGGTATAAAAAAGGATGTCGGCCCCTCCGACAGATAAGAACCGACAGTTCAGAGATAACGAACTCATCTGAGGTAGTTAACCCTTTGCAGAAAAATCCCTCCCGAGGTTAATGGGGGTTGGGAGTGGGACTGATCACCCTGTTTCCGGAAAAACTGCTCGACTCGATCCGATCATATCCGAATGAGTATATAAGTGTGCATATATACATATATGTATAGGTCTCTGAGGTCTGGTCAAGCACGGAAATGTATCACAAGTGGCGGATAAAGATCCCTCGCATATACAAAGTGTGTGTATATATTAGTGCTTGTTTCAGTGTGCCTGCGCGTGTTTGTTTATATCTCATATATAGTAATCTCATATCTTTACAGACTATAAGTGTCTTATCATCCACCATAATGAACCAAGTGTGTGACGAAACGTTTAGCGGGTGAAAGTATTCTGTACGCTAATTGCTTGTAGAGAATCTTTTCGGACAGCCCCGAACCTCAAAATGCTTTCCAATGTTGTAATTCTCCTGAAATTGGGACATTACATATAGCTGTCGTATAGGTATAAGTAAAATATACGAATGTGTCTTTTATCGTCGGCTGTTGAATCAAAGTCCCGTCTCCTCCAGGTTGCCGGCAGAAGACGGTTCAGTCTTACGAGGGTCCTGCCAGAAGCACCACGAGGGGTGAGGTTCTTCGACACGTTATTGCTGGGGTGTTGCTGGCTTCTTCAGAACGCTGGTACTAGGCGTCCACAGTTACACGAAGTTCAAGGGTAGATCTTGGACGAGTTGCGCCTGTCAATGCTCAGGGTGTGACTAACGCTAGTATGCGGTTAGGTCATTCTGTTTGTCTCGACATTGACTCTGAGGAATGAAGATTATCGCAGAGCGGCTGTTTGTGCCCCTTAAATCAGTCAACAATTTTATCAATTATCAATAATTACAATTATTATATATCTCAGAGTTGACTGGACTTTTTAAGAATTGTTGTAGCTTACATTGCTGATATACTTTCAAACGAAACTAACTCTAATCTAATTTGTGTTTTTATTGTGAAATCTGAAAAAGAAGGATTTCTAAAATCAGTAAAAAAAGAACAGTGGCGCTCTCTCTCTTGGGAAAACCTAATTAAAACCTACAGCAGCTTAACAAATAAAATTAAAATTTCAAATTCCAAATAAAAAGCAGGCCACAAGGGGCAGAAAAAAAAATTCTCCATCTCTCATTCTTAACTTTACCACTCTTAACTCTTTCTAATTAATTTTTTATTACTAGTTTTTGTAAAATTAAATATTCCAATTGTCAACATACTTGTCAACCTCTATATACATGAGGAGCAAGATGGTATTTTGTTACGGTACTTGATTTCTGAGCCAAAGGTCTAAGGTTCAATACTCACTGCACAGAATAAGTTTTTTTTCTGTGCTTCTGTTCGACACAGAAGTATTCTCCTAGGTATCACCTATCCCTAATTGGGTACTATTCTTCAAGAGAATGGAACAAATCTGGCAGCCAGAACGGTATGCTGACCACATGCCTTCCCCAAGGTGACACGAGTTAAGATTAAATATATCGTAAATATGTATTTTCCCCTTGGGTATATATAGCTTATTGTGAGACTGTTCCTCTCACTCTCACTCTCTCTCTCTCTCTCTCTCTCTCTCTCTCTCTCTCTCTCTCTCTTTCTCTCTCTCTCTCTCTCTCTCTCTCACTCACTCTCTCTCTCTCTCTCTCTGTCTCTCTCTCTCTCTCTNTAAAATTTTTGAAATTTTCTGCTTCGCAATATGCAAGTTTAAAACAGGACATATTTTACCCAAATGAAAGAATATCTTTTCGATTTATGCATTTATTAACAATATTCAGTAAATATGTAGTAAATTAATAATATAATTAAGCGATGTTTAATTAGGAAAATATATTAAAAAAACGATTTTTTTTTCTCCATATTTTCTTTTATATCCTGAGAGCTCTTAAACAATGGGGTTCAGACATTTTACGCTTTTTAATAGTATTAATGAGTAATTTTATTCAAGGGTTATTATGAAATTCTTCAGTGATTTAAATTAATTAGCTTAAATATTTATGAAATAACTCTTTTATTTTAAACTTATTTTTTTTTTTTTTAGAAGATCCTTATTAATAACTCTCAGAAGAGTGATTAATAATTTTTATATTTCATGTATATTTTTTTTAAAAATTAATTAGGTTTGTCAAAGGCTGATTCGAACTTAGTTTGTGTTAACTTTCCGCCTTGTACATTTGGGAACTCATATATCTCCTTGCCAGAACTTCTGTCTAATGAATTCCTTAAGGGTGCCATGCCTTTACCTAAAAAAAAAAAAATGTCCTTCTCGCTGGATTTACATATGAAACAGTAAATTTACATATTAAATAAGAACAAGTAAGAGTCATTTATCATATTGTATTTATTCATTTTTCTCAAGTAATAATAATAACGTAAATATTGATCATTATTCTCATAGTCTCCCTCGCCTCCTCATTAGATGGTAACTAAAAACTTTTTTTATTTATAATTGCAATTTGTAAAACGGAGCCCTGTTACCCTATATGTATACATTTTTTTTTAATTAATAAGAACTTTATTATTTATTATATTCTGCAATTGTTGTTTAACTTGTAATGGGCTGGTACAATAATAGTGTAAATAAATAAATATTTTAATTAGCGTGTACTTCGCTTGATGGGGAAGCTGCCCATTGACAGTACTGGTCAATAACTATTTACAATATTTACTGGTTTGTTTTTTCATAATATTATTAGGAAGTGTTGGCAATGTGGAGGTCACGCGTCCATTTCTTATTCAGGCAGCGTGGTTGGTTATCAGGATGGGTAATACTGGATAGAGTTTGGGCTAAAGGTCAGAGTGGAATTTAGTAAAACGTTGGGTTTATTATTTATTAAATCACAGGTTCTGATGACGACTTTAATAAAAGGGTTTTCAAGGTCATTGTGGTGTAAAGAGTTTATAGGTGCATCAATTATGATTCAACTATGAAGAGGATGTTGGATTGGTAGGACTGGATTCTTTGGATGTTGGGTGGTTATAATTCCTATTTGAAAAACGAAGTCCTATTACCAAAGTGAGTTTAGAAATTTTACGGAGTGGGGGACCGGATAACTTTTCTATTTGCATCATTAAATATCTTTTTTTATATTTTACAGAATATTAACGTTTGAAAATAAATTTAAACTTTTATATTTAACTTTTTTTTACGTCAAATATGTGACGTTAATGGTCAAAAAGTCTTAAACGACAGACACACACACGATAGGCTCTTCTTTTTCTGACATAAAATTAACTGTCACACCCTCTCACTTAACTAAGTATTAAATTACTGAATTATAAATTAAACTAGCCACGTGTATAACTTGCATTTTAAAAGGGTGATAAAAAATAAACAAATTTCACATAGCTTATATTATACTTATCTACATAGAATTCACAGTCATTTAATGAAGATAACACTGTTTTACTTAAAAGTTATTGTATTGATTAATTGTAATACGTTCAGGAAATGAAAAACATGTTAAAAATACTTCCCAGAATAGCAAAACAGAAGTACCTTCCCATCTAAAGCAAAATTATATCATCGTGCCGAATATTAAACACAAACTAATTAAGTCAAAGCTTGATTGATTTCTCTGGAACTTTCTCTTCATATTTCTTTTATAGTAGTATATAATAAATTTTAATTAAATTTTTTAAATGACTAAACAAATACTTGTTTTACCCCTTAGCCGTCTATCACTTTTTGTGTGCATTAACTAATGATTTCCTTCTCTATGCTGTGTCACAAAACGCAAATAATAATGGGTCAAATAAAAATATAATATTAAACTGACTAATTCTTATATTATTCTCATGGGAGAAAAAAATCCAAAAAGTGAGATAAGGAATTAATAATAACCAATTAAATAAGCAGAAGAGGCTTTCAGATGGCAGTAACTAACTAGCATTCTGAACCTAAAGGAGAAAGAAGAGTTTTATAAGAACCATTCTATCTGATACAATTATTTTAGAGAATATCTGCAGTGACATCAAAGCCGCCTTTGACGCTGTAGACACACACGGCCTTCAAAATATTCTCTCTGAAATGGGTTTTCTGTGGAAGTTGTGAAAACTGACGAAAGAGTGCATACGAGGCTCTAAATTCCAGGACACATGGGATATTGCAGTGGCATTTGATGTTGAAACAAGAGTGCGACATAAGGGGGCTGCCTCTCGAAATACAAAGAAGTCATCGGTTGGAATTAGGTGATTTTTTAATATTCTATACAATTATAAATATACTTCAGAACTAATATTCGATTGTCAAGAAAAAAAAAAAAAAAAAAAAAAATTTAAGGAACTCAGTGCCCAGATAACAAATATATGTAAATATTTATGCTTGAAATATATGCTCAATATTCAATAGCTTTTGCCTTCTAAGTGAGTAATTCCCTAAAAATATGTTTGTTTCCTAAATTCTTTGTTACTCAAGAGGGTTTTAGTTTGGGTTTATAGAATATTAAATTCATTAAAAAATCTTTAATTTTTGTAAGACATGTTTTTTTGGGGCGCTGGCATTCCATGAAAATGGAAATGCCACGAGCAATGAATTAAAATCTTTATCTCTGCATTTACTGGAAAAATGAAAATGAAAATTCATCAGTGTGGGTTTAAATATTTTTCGAAAAATAAACAAAACCTTCAAAAAATATAATTATTAAAAATATTTATTATTTATTAAGTCCGAGATTGCTATTAATTAGAATTCGAATAAAAATAATGTATCTCAAGAATAGAAATTAAGTTAAAACAATATTTCCATCTAAGCCATTTTCAAGTTGTTTGTTATATACTGCGGCCAAAATATTCTTTAAATTCTTTGATAATAATTTTTGGTAAGAGCGCAGTGGTCCAATCGGTTAAGGCAATGTACTTTTGATAATAAGGACTAATAATTACAGTAGTTAGATTGAGATTTCTTTCTGTGCTTCTGGTAATGCAATGAGAGGAACATCCTGGGAACTCCAACTAATTTTACCAATCATCATTGAAGGGTAAAAAAGAGAGCCAAACGAGGGCGATTAATTACGTCCATAACATACAGCCATTTTTCATCCTCTGTATTAGGACTTATTTATTACAACAGAGTGAATAATGTTAAAGTTCATTATATGATTGTAATTAATCTATATTTGTGTTTGGAAACTTTTTTTTTTTTGTATCAAATTTGTATTTAATCCCTAAATATTTGTTATTATTCTCTTAAAAATCGAATCTTTCTTCTTTAAGAGGGGGTATTTAAAAATGTTTACTTCTGAGTGGAAGGCCACAGGTCAAAAAACAATTCTAAAAGCTAAAGGGTTATTGTAACTACCAATGAATATAAAACTCTCATACCTTCTATTATCCGTCTTCATTGGTTTCTGCAAACCATCTTCTGTTGCGAGCGCTTTCGGAAGTTATCCATCCTCGTGGCCGAATACATGTGTTCACTGTTACTGTCTGTATTCAACAAACTGGCAGTTGAATACAGACAGTGACAGTGAACACATGTATTCGGCCATGAGGATGGACAATGTCCGAAAGCGCTCGCCAACAGAAAATGGTTTGCAGAAACCAATGAAGATGGATTACAAAAGGTATGATAATTCTAAAAGCACTTATTTATTACCCGACTAGTTTCGCGTTCTTAGACGCCTCTTCAGGAGCTTAACATGTATTATACAATTTATATATACATAGTGGTCAGTCTTAACATTGCTTTTGAAGAGAAAAGTTTTTCTTTATAAATGGTATAATACATTTGAAGCTTCTGAATAGGCGTCTAAGAACGCGAAACTAGTTAGGGGTGTTTTTAGAATTGTTGCAAATTATTTTGACTATTCGTCCCCCATTAAGAAGTAGAAAACAGAAGCTCATATTTTGAATAATACAAATTTCTGTTTTTCAAGTCGTAAACCCGATAATTAAAAGCAAGGTTTAAAGCGAGGATTTCAATGGCTATACTCTGAAACTTCCTCTTCTATTTATTTCTACGTTCTTTTAATCTCGTCTGGACGTGGAGTTAGTCTGGCTGAAACACTGGCTCCAGTATCGCTGGAGTTGGAATAGGCCTCTCGGCGGGCAATAATCTAACTGGAACTGGATGAAAGCATAATAGGCTGTTAATTGTAATTCCTCAACTTCCGAAGCCCGCCGAATCGCAAAGCCTTCATAAAGCCCACTATAGTCAGCGATCCCGACGTGCTTTCAATTCCTCTGGAACACAATTCAGGACATGCATTGCAGGAAAAAAAGTATCCTTTGAGGAATGTGATTGGCTGCAGATTCGAACTTTGCAGAAAACTTTTAAATTAGATTTGTTAATTTTATATATATATATATACGTATGTAGTCTATGGAAAACTACTTTGTGTAAACAATTGTTTAGTCCTTTGGCATCGACAAATGTAACAAAACTACTTGTAATTTCATTTAATTATCGATAAATTGAAAATCTCAACTTATTCTTTAAGGATAAAAACGAAATGCCTAATTACGGGTTTTATTAATACCATTAGAAGCAACAGACACGCTTTGAATTCATTAGACAATTATTAGTGCTTAGTTAATATAAAACTTAGTAATTTATGTTCAAAAGAAGATTTTTTGACCGTGGTGATTATTGTTTGAAAATTTGTTAAGATTGAATAAATACGCTTTTTTTTTTAAATCGTATATTTTGGGTCATCCTTGACCGAACCCCAAAAGGTCTCTACAACATAGTAGTTTATAAATTAAAACATTTGTAATTAGGAATATTTAGTTCGTACTGTAAAAATCAGTACATATGCGTAATAATTAATTTGTATATATAAGCATAAGCAAATATAGTATGATTCTTTATCATCTAATTTTCGTTTTATTTCTATCTATATTTTTTTAATAATCAAAGTTGAATCTGTGGAAGAAAAAAACAAAACAAGAACCGTTTGTCTATCTATTAAGTGTGGTTGAGTGAGTGCAAGTCCATATTAGTCACTCGTCAACCAGAGCCTTCTGAAGCATTTTAGAAGCTGTTCTAAATTTAGAATGCTCATATATAAAT
>KZ807160.1:631502-654069 GCA_000696205.2 Oncopeltus fasciatus
TATATATATACATACACAATCTCAACATGCTCTTTTGTGTCAGTAATTTTTAAAACAATGAAACTAAATTTTGAAAAAAGCTGCTTTTGCAAAGAACGTTTGATGAGTTCGTAATTGGCAATAACCGTTTGTTATTGCCAATAACGAACAGGGAGATGGGGAGAGATGGGTTGGAGATGGGGAATGATGGGTTGGAGAGTCAAAGAGATATCAAAATCTCTTTAAATTAATATCTTCCATATTATTAGTCTAATAAAAAAATAAAGAATCATACTCTCTTTAAAATATACTTTTCTAAGTTTTATTATGTTCTGTAATATTTCCAAGAAAACGTATAGTAAGGAAAATATTAAAGACTTCAAAGAGATGGGTGAGACCTTATATTTTAATATTACAACCACCAAATTTTGTATTTAGGCTTACCTGTAGCAAGTGGGTTGTATAAATGTATTTAAGGCATAAATCGGAAGTGGAGTATAAGGAGTTAGGTGGAAGACAATGTAGTCGTTAACCTAATATATTTGATATTAATATTGTTACCAAAATAGTTTTCTGATTTTGACAGGTGTAAAAATTTAATTTTCGTCCTCTAAAGAAATCACAAAAGACTAATAATAAGGCAGCTTTTTATGAATGTATTTGTATTATGTACGTTGAGCAATATTCTCACACTTCTTTTCCAATTGTCGGAGTCGTTAGTCATTTCACTTCTTTAAGCTCAATGCTCTCTCTGACTTGTAAGAAGAAGAAAGTCACCATTAATTTTCTTGTGGTATTTAATCCCACGTAATTTTTACTCATTTTTAGTGCAAGGGAACAGAATAAAAAATCGAACTTTCCCTGCCAGGACTCGAACCTGGATCTCCTGCTATCCGGGCCGGTGCATATACCAATTATGCTACCAGGACAAGTCTGATAAGTTATTAAATTCCCCGCTCTAGTGTCGAGAGTTTAACCTCCGAGACCGACGAATATATCGTCTTATGCTCAGAGGAGCTGGCATCGTCAAGCTGTTTATATGACTCTCGTTATTTACTTTTAGGAGGCTCGGATAGCAGGAGATCCAGGTTCGACTCCTGACTGGGACAGTTAGATTTTTCATTCTGTTCCCTTGCACTAAAAAATTAGTCATTCTTTATTATTTTTGTTCATCTCCAATCATACGTAGAACACCTACTTAGTTAAAAATGACGGACTTTTCAAACTCTTATATAAGAAGCACATATGACCTATTGGTTTAGTAGAGGCTTGAGCCTTAAATATCACGTTCAATACACACTAATTTTCTCATTTTTGACTTTCACTTTGTAATTT
The DNA here is from genome assembly GCA_000696205.2 of Oncopeltus fasciatus. Classification (NCBI taxonomy): domain Eukaryota; kingdom Metazoa; phylum Arthropoda; class Insecta; order Hemiptera; family Lygaeidae; genus Oncopeltus; species Oncopeltus fasciatus. The sequence goes on from KZ807160.1 coordinate 632,817, forward strand.
TGCTTCCTGGAGTGCTCTTGTAAAGATTCAGTTGGATTATATATCCTAGATTATCTATCATTGATTGTTGAGAACAACCAACCATCAAGGATAGACCACTTCCGGTCGACCTAGCACCATTCTCACTAGCTTTGTCCGGATTTCGTTGTCCTTTTCTATATATATTTATATTTATATTGTGTTACACTCCCATAAATTTGTAGTAAAACACCAAATAAACTAAACTTGGTTTAAGCTTTTTGGACTTTTTTAAATTACCGGTGGCAAATTGTAATAATGATTTAGAATTTGCTGTGGGATCTTCGTCCAGGCAGTATGAAGTAAATATTTGCAGTCGGGGATATTGCGGAGAGCTGCAATCCGCGTGGGTGCGAGGGGATTCCGTCTGTGAAATGTGGGTGCAGAGGGGTAGACGGGTCAGGTGCAGCCAGCAGCAGCAATAACTCAGCCGAGGAAGGTGGCATGAAGATGTCGCGATATTGCATTCCGAGGTAAATAGTAATTCCTGAATCTGCCGCCATAACTGCCCCCTCCCCCACCCCACCGGCATTAACTCGGCCCCTGAGCATTCCTGTTTCCCCCATCTCCGGGAGTCTGGCTCCCGAGTGCGGGTCGGCGATACGAACCCCGTGTTCCACCTCTCCATTACGTAAGTGTAAAGCGGGAGAAGCAACATATCCCTAGCGCAATAGGTGCGTAAACTGAGCAGATTACCTCTGACATAAATGAGAGTAAATGGCCAACGGGAAAACCACTCAATATGACTCTATGTTTCCGAATAAGAAAGAGTGAGAGAAGTACTCTTCCATGGTAGACATATTTGTTAACATGATTTTTAATAAGTGATTTTCGTAAAAGTGAATATACATCAATTTAAAAAAGTTGATTTTTTGACTCCAGTATGATCTACGAACTTTTTGTAAATAAAATAAAAGCGGAAATATCATTTTTAATTAAAAAATTATTGAATATAATTTTTTAACTAGCTAACATGTACGAACCTATTTAGATTTGAAATTTTGGTCTTTTAAAACCTCTCTCTCTCCCACTCGACCGATTTCAGCTAATAACAAACTCCTTCATCCCCTTGCTTTTATGATCCAAGTCAATCTAAAGGTGATCTCTAAGATACTGAACCCTAGAGGAAATCACAGGTCCTCCAAGGTTGGAGGTGGTGGGGAGTAAAACCGATTGACCTTGCTACTGGAAGAACTGCTCATTACATCTGTTCGTGTGTATAAGTGTCCGTAAAAAGTATATATCTCTGAGGTATTTTTTTGTATGTGTGTGAGTTCGTAAGAACTGTATTTTTAGCATCTTCAATATAGGATCGTTGAAGATATGTTAAATTTTTAAATATTTTCTCCATGGTTTCGAAAAAAAATTGAATTATTTCTTCAAAGCTAGTCTAGCCAACGAAATACAATACAAATCATAAGATGCAATCGTATAAAGATTATATATAAAATTACAATACAGATAAATAAATGCGTTGTAAGTTTTGTTTTTTTGTAGAAATGTAGATAAAGCTGATATTATTGTATTGTATCTGATGTGGTATGTATTTTGTGTTAGGCCAGACTAGTCTTATTTTTATTTTACTCCCGATAAAGCACACCTAAATTTGTTTTTACTCCAGTTCCAGCCGACATAGCTTGTCCTCTATCACGCAGATTTTCAAAGCGCGTGGCTCCCCTCAACCCCCTACCCCTGAGGTGTTGGAGTCACTGTTTCACAAGAACGGCTGACGGGGCGGGGAAACACCCCAAGTCCTGCAGATAAGGGAGGCCTCCCCCACTTCCTCTTCCCCCTCCACTATCTTCTGTCGATAGTTCTATAATATATTCAAGGTCTCTAACCCCAAGTCATACGCTATCTCCCCCCCTCCCCCCCATTAATATCTAACTAAAGCCTAATTTCCTCTTGACCTTTCTCCTTCCTAACTAAACATTTGCTTTATATTCAAGTGCTTTATTGAAAGGTACTTATCTTCCAAGTTCTGTTTAAGTACTTATGTCTTATACCGCGAAATTCGGAAAGTGATAATCTTATCGGGGAACTATACTGCCAAGTTCCTTCGACTGTTCATTTCGATCATTCGATCGAAGTCATCGTGGCAAAGTTTATTTAGCTAAAAAAGCAAACAAAACTTGCTATTAAAGCGAGTATTCTCTATAAATTATATATTACTGTCTATCTCTAGAAATTTAGAATACTCCCAAAAGAGAAAATATAAGATTATCCTGTTAATTTGAGATAAGCATAGATTAGATAGGACAAGTGACCATCCCCTACGTCAAAGGGACAACGGAGAAGATCGCCCGAATACTCAAGAACCACCAGATAAGAACAACGTTCAGCACTGACAGAAAAATAACCGACATCCTTCCGAAACCTAAGGATAAGCTTGGACTTCGGACTCCAGGAATATACAAGATTCCCTGCTCCTGCGGAACTACTTACATCGGTGAGACTGGAAGGACGATCGACACACGCCTAAAAGAACACATTGCAGACATCAAACACGTACGTACAGAAATGTCAGCTCTAGCAGAACATTTCGCCAACACCAGCCACCACATCAAATTCGAAGACGCTTCAATACTGGCCCGGGAAAACAACTACTATCGACGGACCATCAGAGAAGCCATCGAAATAGCGAAAAATCTGAGGAATATCAACAGGGAGGATGGATACAGGCTCAGCAAGAATTGAAAACCAGCGCGCTAATCGATAAGAGGGTCCGTCCAATCGATAAGAGGATCCAGCCAATCAGTGAGCAGGAAAACAAGATCAACCAATAGGAAGGCAGGCTTCGCCCAAGGACCGGACAGCGCCGGGTATAAATACCCCTGGATTTGAAGACAGCTCTCATTCTCTATTCAGCCCTGAAGAAGCCATCACAGGATGTGCGAAAGCTCGGTAACCATCAAAAACTTTACACGGTCCAACCCGGAAAAAACTTTACATACATAAGCATAGATTATTTGCAGAAATTTTATTTTAAGAAATGAAATTTTTTTTTTTTTAAATGAGAATAAAAAGAAATATTTGATTGAAGAAGAAAATTCAAGACCTTTCGAAGGAAATTTCTTCGATTTTCAGGGCAAAACTATCACATTTTTCATGACTATCCTTAGAGCGTATATCACGACAACATTTTCATGGTACCATTCTTATTTTATTGCATTGAGATTTACTAATTTCAGCTCTCTTCAGAGGACATCTTTGCTAGCATTGTATGAGCACTTAAAAAAAAAAATGTCAATTTATTTAGAAAAACGACAATTCCATTGTTATTAAAATGAATGAGCAGTAGTGATGTACATAGGGTATAGGTAGGTTACGGTGTCTAGTGGTTTTGTCACTTTACTACTAATTAAAAAATCTCAAGTAAACAGTCAATGTGCTAGATAGTTTTTCTCTCTTTTGTTCCGTTTGTAATGACTTTTTTTGCTCTTAGAAACACCCAGCTTAAATTAGTTAACGTTATTTGTTGGTAGTAACAATATCAGGTAACCTGAATATTGTATTGACCTGCTGCGTGGATCACGAGTAAACAGAGATTCGTAATATTAAACGTGACAATATTTCACAATTTTAACGAAATCATAAAAAAAAAAAAAACAATATTAGATTCAATCTCCCATCCAGAGTCACATGTCCTTAGCAAAAAGTATATAAGTGAATATAAATTAAAAATATAATTGTTTAATTTGAATTTGCAATACAATTTCTTGCAAAAAGTGCATTATCATCAAATGTTGAACCCGAAATACATATCTGTTGTGCAGAAATGCATTTTCAACGCCTGTAGATACTGCTTTTTAGGCTTCAGTTGCTGAATTTACTGATATTACCAGCATTATGCATTAAAATTAAATTATTTACGGAAATTCCATTAAATTTATAGGTCTTTCTAGATCCTATTATGGACAAGGTAAAAAAATGGGACATTAAAAATTATATTATATCTATGGCCCTCTAGTATTCACGGTATAAAAAAAAGAACCAAATTTGATATTATACCAGATTTTGGCAAACATTCAGATGAAATCCATTAATGGGTGAAATCTGTTTTGGAGGAGAGGAAACCAAATTAGTGGAAGGGCAATTTAAAAATCCTTATCTTTGTTACTGTTAGAGATACGAAAAAAAAATTTCAGAATGCAAGTTCGAATGTTAAACTGTGCTTTTTATTCTTAAAATGTAGGAGAAAAGTGTAGTATTTTGGTTTCATAATGCATACATTTTTCGTAGCAGAGGTAGGTAGGAATTTATTACCATTAAATCTTCTATATATTGGTTATAAATTTCTTTCGAAACGAAAAGTTATATATTATTAAATGTTTATTTTTTGTTAGGGTTCGGTCAAGATAGATCCAAAAAAATACAAATTTTTAAAAATGTGAATTTTTTAAATTACCTGCTAACGTGTCGGCTTAAGCCATCTTCAGGGCTAACGTGAAGGCGAGAGGGGACGTCGTATCCCTAAGATCACATTTTGATGACTGATTATGTGATCAGTAACATGACATTTTTATGTTAGTCATGAAAATGTGATCTTAGGGATATGACGCCCCTCTCGCCTTCATGATAGCCCAGAAGATGGCTTAAGCCGAAACGTCGACAGATAATGTTATTAAAAAAATACACTTTTTAAAAAAAATTGTAATTTTTTTTTTTGGAATTACCAAATGTTCGTTGACTGTCATCCCAAAGAATGGTACCACGTGGGACACAGGAAATGGCTAGCAGATGGCTCACGACGGTAGATAACGATAGACTATACTTTGAAAATTAATTGTATTTTATATCTAAGATAAATAATACAAATTATTTAGTTGAGTTAAACCAAAAAGTAGTGCTTCATTGAAATATTTCGAAAAGGAAGCATTTTAGCAAAAAAGTCAGAGAAGCAAAGTTTAAGACCTTCCAAATTCAAAAATTTCCTTAGTTTTGAAAATAGTATTGGTCTTCAAATGTTTGAGTGTCCTCTTAACCAATCACTTTTAAGATATTTTTTTAAAGAGTTTAAATAATGTGAAATACTCAAATATTAAAAAGATTTAGTTCTTTCGGAATATACTATTTGGAATAGAAATGTTTCATGTTTTTTTTTTAGTTTTTTTTTTTTAAATTTTCATATGAAAAAATTTTAGTATACAAGCATCGCTGGTTAAAAAATCTTTAATATGAATTACAATAATTTTTAAAACTTCAAACAGCCAAATTTTATGAAAATGGCAAATAAATAAATATATAATTGGTGATTTCTTTAATTCCTTTTTGTTATACCTTTAAGTGTTATTAAAACGACAATTAATGCTCAATAATAATAATAATAATAGAGAATAATTCTCAGTTTACAGCTCTGGCCGAGTGTCCAAACCGCGTTCTAAAATTCTAAAAAAATCCTTGGCGATTCTCGTACATTACTGAACCAACTCACTTCTGAGTTGGCCAGCTGAAGTAGGTACTTTGGAGTGTACCTTGTCCTCCAAAATAACCTTACGAAAAGTAATCGATAGGGATAAGATCGAGCTCTTTGAAGCGGTCAAGCGCAATCTCTATCTCTACCCATCGACAAATATATATCAACTAATTTGTTGGAATTATTTGTCTGAATTGATGGCCATATTTTGATATACATTTGTAGGTATATATTTATAAAGTTTTAGCCTCCCTTTTAATCTCTTAGGGTAATGGAGGGAGGGGTTGCCACTAATTGCCTATCTAAAGGTTGCCACCCCTTTATAAACATCCATGGCTTAGGACAAGCTTTTATTTACCGATAAAAGCTTTCGCATTGAAGAGAGGATTTAAAAAAAAAGAAAAAAAAGCACTGTTTATTTATCTTTACTGGGTTTGACCATGTATAAAATTTACCTATTGACAAGCTTTCACACCATTTGAAGGCTTCCTCAGGGATGAAAGTAGAACGAGGACATGGTCAAGCTTGTAAGTAATATATATATATATTCCTGAAGACCTTGGAAGCCTAAGTGAACAACAATGTATTGTTTGATAAATTTTAATTCTTGATGATTCAACTTTTAAAGAAATAAACATATAAAAAATATAGAAAAATTACTTTAATTCCATTTTGTTTAGTTATTTATACAAATAGTCTCAAGATTAGGATATTTATAACTGAATAACAAAATATCTCTTTTCTTTATATTAGTATAATAATTTAAAATATATTTTTTAAAGTTATTTATTCGTGAATGTAGTCATTTATATGCCGAGAGAGGGGTTGGACGTAGAATTGAGGTAAGTATTCGCTTATTCGCCAGAAAAAGGGCTCATAATCCCGTCGGTGCGACTAAAGCGTGGCTTATCCTTAATTCCAGAATGTAGGGAAGGGGGAGTGAAGAAATAAGTATGCCTGGAAGTTCTTCACAAAGGGGATTTGTCGAATGGGGTGAGCTAACTCCTCCCCCCTTGAAAGGGAGCAGGTAGCTGGCGTGAATTGAGAATTAATAATTTGTTAGGGGCAGCAGAGAGAGAGAGAGAGAGAGAGAGAGAGAGAGACAGAGAGAGAGAGAGAGTGAGAGAGAGAGAGAGAGAGAGAGAGAGAGAGAGAGAGTGAGAGAGAAAAGGGCATTCAGATGGCTACAATAGCAGCAATCAGCGCTCGCTTTTCCTTGTAGCGTTAACGCCTCATTTCCAGAGAGCATTCAGTGGCCTGGTACTCTTATATCCCCGGGATCGTCATACGATCTAAATCATCCTAGGCTGTAATATAAATTCTCATTGAATTCGTTAGCTTAATTTCATAATGTAAATCAAGCTATTCATGTTAAAGTTGCGACGACTTATATACTTTGATTAAATTTTCGTCTTTCTTCGTAATGGAAGCCAATTATAGCCAACATTATATATATATATATATTCTTNATATATATATATATATATATATATATATATATATATATATATATATATATATATATATATAAAATGAAAAACTCATGGCTGCGATATAAAGTAAATAAGAACTGGTGTGATAAAGATTGTAGGGAACAGTAGAAAAAAAAAAAAAAAAAAAAAAAAAAAAAGTGTAATTTTCGTTAAGATTTCTCACCCTTCGTCAGTGAGGAGAGAGATTGCTCTCACTCCTTTAGTCTCTCTTCAATCCTCACTGACAAAGGGCGAGTAATCTCCTATTATGATGTAATCACTCGAGTAATCTCTCTAATATGACAAATAACACTATTTGTCATTTTTACTTTTTATGTATCGACAACACTTTTTATTAAACATATATATATATATATATATATATATATATATATATATATATATANTGTATAATATATATAAATAATAGCCACTAAAAGCGTGGCCAGCCCCTCCCTTTAACAGAAACAAAACCGGAATGAAACTCTCTGTCTGTACCCTTACAAAAACAACACAAAACTTTACTTGGCCTTGTGATAAAAGCAATGACTTGTTCTACCTCGTTATTTGTACTGAAAACTCTTTCTCTAGTGACAACTACCCCATAACAAATAAGATACAGTTCTCTTCAATATGGACGTCTTAAAATTGTGTGTATACTTGCTTTAATGTGATTTCTGTGTTCTGCCATTTACCTAGGTAAGTACATAAAGCCCCCGACCCTCAGACTTAATAATACTAGAGGATTCTGCACAAAACCACAGTCTCTTCTCTCCAACAGCCGCCACTGGCTTTCTCGGTTTTAATGAGATTTTCAAGTTCGAAATTCCGAGTAAGCACGAAAACGAAGAATGTATCCACATTCTAAAAATCACAGAACCCCACAAGTATGAAAAAAAATAGTAATAACCCATTCTCTTCTCCCCACCCATTACTGCCTAGCTGCTTCCCTTCGCGTATACCCTCAGTTTAAGGACTATAGGTTTTCCAAAAAATTTAATATTCATCTTTTTATGGTCTTTTTTATGTAATCTATACTTTTGTTTATCCTCCATTTCAATCAGATTAATATTCAGCTCAGTGTTTTCTCTACAAATACACATATACGGTTGTAGAGGAGCACACACATATATGCCCAGTAGCATCATTATCTGATCTTAAGAGCTAGTTAAAACAATAAAATTAAAAGATAGTATTGCTAACTCAGACTCTCGACGCTCGGGTCGGATGTGTCGGAGAAGCGTTTAACAGGCATATATGCACTCGTTCCAAGATGATTCACTCAAACCTCATGCCCCCGCCTCTCGTACCTCCTATCCTTCTACTTCGCTGCCACTGAGGCCAGAGCAATTAGCTAGGTTATGTCATTTCTCTTTCTCATGCAGATTACAGACAAACATTCATTGTCATCTATAAACTTTCTACATTGACAGAGTAGAAAAAGGAGCCGAAAAACCTGTAAAAACGACAGTAGTGAGTGACAGAGCCAGCAAATTTTTGCACAGAATACAGGAGGATTTTTAAACAATGAAGATTTATTTAAACTAATCTTGACCTACAAATTTTGCTTTAATCTTTACATTTGCTATTTATTCGTCTTAAAAAAAATATTCGTTTGAGAAAATTTTTTTCTCACAATGGAAAACTTTGAGATATGAAATTTTGAAGTTGAGAGTCTTCAAGATATATCATCTTAAGTTTATATAAAATATGAAAGTTTTAGTGATATAATTCCCCCTGTCAATAAAAAATTATCAAGGAATGGCATGAAGTAAAAAAATATGAACTATAATACTCACGTAAGATTCTATGGTCTCTAGGAATATTCATAAAATCTTCTTCTGTGCTTTAATGGGTCGAAAAGGAATTTTTTTTTTCTGAGCTTTATCACATCTTCTGATAGCTACTTTTGGGCTGAATGAAGAATGAGCAGTAGGAGAATAATTCCTTGAAATCTACTGGACATATTTGGTATGATCCATTTTGAGAATTTATTTATTTATGGAAATAAATTAATTATTTCTTGTTAACATTCTGACATTGATTTACATCATTGTAGAACTTCTTTTTCAATCAGGGTTTTAAATTAGCTGTACACGTTAAATATTTCACTATCTTCACGAACAATTTATATAACAGATCAATTTTCTAAAAAAAATAAATAAATAAATAAATAAATAAAAAATGAAAAAAAAAAAAAGGCTCTCTTCAGATCAGCAGGGAGAAGTGGGTTCTTAACACTAACTGTGACAAAGGGAAAATTAACGCGTGTTCCTCGTGGAAAAGCTTGATTATGAAAAGTCTAGCGCGCGTAAACTAAACGGATTTCTCAGCAACCTAGTTCTTAAATATTTATATTTGAACTTTCCATGTCATGTAAAAATATTCTCCCAGATATATAAAATGTATCTTCTGTTAATATATAAATCTGTGTTGAGTCACTCCAAACACAAATATTATGCCCACTACATCGAAAAAAAATTTTGTACTCGCAATTCACATTTGAACTAATCTCTCTCTTCTGTTTGTTTGAATTTGCTCAATATTCAACTTAATATATGACATTTAATGGGGTAGAGTGGAAATTTTGACCTTTAGAGCTTTGACACACTCACACACAATATATATGTATAAAGAAAGTATATACAGAAAATAATGGACTCGTAGCAGCGATATATAGTTATCAAGAACTGGTGAGATAGAGAGTGCAGTGCACACACAAATAGAAAAAAAATCACAAAGAGTAAAATTTTCGGGGATTTCTTGATCTTCGTCGGTGAGAAGTGAAGAGAGACTTTCTCTCACAGATACAGGTGCATCCGTGTTTTATCGTAGTAATCGTGTGTTATCAATTACTATATATATATATATATAGAGAGAGAGAGAGAGAGAGAGAGAGAGAGAGAGAAATTCAACNATATATAAAATTTTCTGTCTACTTTTCTGGAAGTATGATGAAGCTACCAGCTTTCCATTTTGGTCTAGAAATAAAATGAAGTAAGACTGTATATACGAATTCAGGAAGAAATACTCCTCTAGTAACCAGAAACCAGGAGTTAAGGGGGTTAAGGACGGGTAGAATGTATGGGTGGGGAGAGGTTGTCAAAGAGGACGATTAATGGTATTCCAGGAGAGTGAGGCCGAGCTTGAGATGGTTTGACGATCTGGCGGACGATCTTCGCAGTCTGGTGGTAGGGTAACGATGGATCGAGAAGAATGCTCTACAAACTCCGAGGAGGCCCGCTTTTTCTAGGCACTGGAAGTCAAGATAGTGAAAACCTTTTTGTTTTAACATTTGTCCTTAGTAGCTTCATGAACCAAACTGCTTCCGATAATACTTAAAAGTAATGAGGAATTAATATATTATTTATAATTTTACATCCGTATAACACTCTCAGCTTTACAAATTATGCAACAAAAAAAAATCGATATTACTCTACCTAATAAAATGCACCACTTATACACTAACTACTACATTATTATATCTCTTATTTCTTTACCCTTCTCATCTCGTATCAATTCACAAGAGAGAAAATTATAGGAAATTTAGTTTTTAATTTTAAATCAAATTTTTTTTAGCTTAAATTTAGACTTGTTATTATAATTAAAATTAAAAATGAAGTTATGGAGATAGCAAAGGGATTTCCTCTCACGAAAAAAAATTTTTTAAAGTAATTATAAATATATTTATGCTTCTTAAATACTTATGATGTATATATACTTTTTCTTTTACGCACATTTATTTTATTTTATTTTTTAATTTTGATAAATTAAGTTAATTTATTTTAATTTTATACATTTAATATAAATTTCCATTCTAATACTTGAATTGTAANCAGTGTGTGGATTATTTATTATATTATTACTATATATAATAATATATTTTATTATATATAATTATATTATAATCATCCGAAAATGTCTCTCACAATATTGAAATATTATTGAAGACTAACCTTTGGGCTAGACCAGAGTCTTTAAACGAAGCACTAAGACAAATAACTTGTTTACTTAGAGGTTAGAACTGCACTCACAACTCAGTGATCAGATCTTTTAAATAAGGCTCCTAATGGTGGCTACGTCATTTAGGAATATTATGAGAAATTTTGAATTTATTGTATCCAATGACTGTAATTATTGTAAATTAGTTATTAGATAATTTGTTTGATTGCTAAAAATCTGTAATTTTTTTTTTTTGTTCTCATCACTTGAATTTAATTGTTTGTTTCAGGTAAATGGAGATGAACCAATGGGACATGAATAGGGGACACGGGTACTGCGACGGGACTAATAGAAAGTCATGGAATGGGACAAGTCAGTACCAAGTATAGGCCATGAAAACTATTCCCAGCTCTAAAATCTTCTCGGTGACATAGCATACTAACTTTTCCCCCAGTTAGCGATGTTTCTATATATCTGGAAGGAACTAGACATTTGCTTAACTGGTCATATATTATTAATTTAGAAACAAAATGTTTTTTTTTTTTAATTATCACAGTGAAACCCTAAACTTTTGTACCATTTTGGAAGTTGGTTCGATCAAAAAATTCGAACGGACGTTTTTAGGATTATTTTCAAACCCGTCAGGGGCATACTCAATAAAATTGTGTCGCTTCTATTCTATTCTATGAATTTTTACAATAAATTAAATCATATTGTCCCATAGTTCTGTGTATTTTACTAAAAGATCTTTTTACTACTTTACAATTATTATTAATGGTTTCAAATAGATTCTTTTATTTAAATAGAATCTTTCTATTAAGTCACACGGACCCAAAGTTCTTGACAAGTCAGAACCACGCATGAGCAGTATATAATATATATACAAGTTCTAAACCTGATTCGTGGTCAGCTGTTAACCATAATTATAGTGATTTCAAGTCCTTCCCAGAAGGAATATACAGAAAAGGCTCTTACATATACAGCTTGAGAAAATTACATTGTCTGTTTGTAAATTATTTAAAAATAGAGATACATGTGCTTCAAAATGTAGAGGGCTTTTTATTGTTCTTTTATATAGTATAAATAGTTATATTCCGCGATTTATTTGTCATAAGCCTTTAAGATCAACAAGTACAAGTATAAACAATTTTTAGTTTTCTCTATGAGACATATAACTCATATAATCAGAAAGAATAAAGATACTTACATCAAACATGTGTCTTGGTCCTTAGATAAGCCATTATAAATCATTATAGTAAGAATTTCTAACTTATTCATTATTTTTACAGCTATTCTATATTAAAAGCTGCCTTTCCAAACAAAAATATATATATATAATAAAAAATAGTATTTGATTTCCAAATTATTTTTTTTATTATGCTTTGTCCGAGAACAATGAACATTGCTCTACACTTTATACCATAGAGACCTCCATAAATAATTCACAAACAGAGATATTGCATATTACACAAGGTGTAGACTTAAGCGCTGTTATATTTGTAAGTAACTATTTTACTTGATCCCTTCAGCTAGGGTCTTGACATTCTTCGACTTATAGTAGCCAGCTGATCATAACATTAGTTTATTTCAAATAGAGAGTATTTTCTTTTACCGTAGAGATTATTAGTAGAATTTTTTTAAAAATTGGATTCGGTCAAGGAATCTACCCATAAAAAAAAAATCTACTCTTAATTTATTTCATCCCTTGAACGTACTTGTCCATTAGGAAACTTTTTAAACCTAAAGCTAAGAAAAGTTTTTAATCTTAAGCCCATAATAGAAGAAGCTACACATTATTAAATATGCTTTAAAAAATTTATTGATAAGGATTCATTCATTTTTTTCATTGCCCTTTCACTAACTATCTTAACTCATTATAACAATAGGTTAATCCAAATGCTGTGAAAACTATTCTTTGTTTCCTTAGGTTTTTACGAAAAATGCATGGGCAAAGAGGTGGAATCGAAGTAAATGTTATTGTATTTTACATACACACTTTAGAACTTAATTTAGACAAATACTAAGCCAATATTCTGTAGATGCAGGGACATTTAAATTTCAAAATGTACTCATCCTTGATTTCTTAAATACTCTTGAAAGTATTCAGTGACCTTCCTTGATTGGACTACTTAAGTTAAAAGTGATTTTCTTCCACAAGTCAGCCATGTCGCAAAACTCCAATTTGTTTAGAGATTGCATACTATTCTTTGTGGGTTTTGCTTGCCAATATCATACTTAATGTGATGTTAATATACATCTATTTAACAAGACCGCGAAATTTAACCGAATCTATGTTTTCGATTCAGTTATTCTGAATAACAATTTATCTCTGAATTTATTTATTTTTTCCTGGAAAAAGTTTTAATAAGAACAAGAATTAACTGAAAAATTAATTCAGAAATATATTGAAAATATTAGACAATTTATCATAAAATTATAATTTTCAACTATACATTAATAAATAACGAGAATAATTAAGCATTTTAGTATTCAAAATTTAGCATATTAATTTGATATAAAAATTTAATAATCTAAAAATAAACTTAGATATAAATAATAAAAAATTTAACACCAGGATATTTTATTAGTCCACAGGCAATAAAATTAATAACTCTAAAAACATTTGTCAGCTGACAAATTTTTAGTTTATTTTTATAGCTATTACATGATTGTTTTAACAAATCCCTGTTTTGTTTTCTTCTTTCTGATCGGACCGATTTCACATTCTTGTAATAATTCACTGATTTTCAATATTATAAGGATTGTTTAAAAAGTCAAGGTATGTAGTCGACTGTGGACGCCAGCATGGACACAACTTGGCCAAATACACTCCCATCATGACAACCTCATTTTATTCTCAATATTTTCCCAGCTGTTATGAGTTAGTGGTTGTGAAATTGGCTAAGGTCGGAGAAAACTGTAACAAAGTTGATGCTCAGCTGGAACGTCCTAGGTCACACATCGTCCACACTCCCTACTGACTTCACCTCTGATCCCATAGACAGTGTAGATTTAGTGGTTGTTGGTCGGTTGTAGTCGGCGAGAAGAAATGTCGTACCGTCGTGGTCGGTGGGGACGGTAACGTCCTCGGACTCTTCTCGGTCAGGCACAACCTCCACACTTCCTACTATTCTGACTTCCATCACTCCTGATCCCAAAGACATTTTAGATTTAGTGGTTGTTGGTCGGTTGTAGTCGGCGAGAAGAAATACCGTACTGTCGTGGTCGGTGGGGACGGTAACGTCCTCGGACTCTTCTCGTTCAGGCACAACCTCCACACTTCCTACTATTCTGACTTCAATCCCCTCTGATCCCAAAGACAGTGTAGATTTAGTGGTTGTTGGTCGGTTGTAGTCGGCGAGAAGGAATGCCGTACCGTCGTGGTCGGTGGGGACGGTCAACGTCCTCGGACTCTTCTCGGCCAGACTCAATCTCCACACTCTCGACCAGCCATCCTCTTTCTACTTCTCGTCGTCGTTCTCATCGTCTTCTTCTTTGTCTCCGGCCTCGTCCTCTACTATAACTGTGAGTACTGTCATTATTTTCTAATGCATGATAAATTATTTATGTAATAGTATACATGGGTAATATCCTAGAAAAAATATGAATTATAAGATTATAAAAAAAATAGTTGAAATTTTTATTTTTTCAATCTTTAAGTAATTGTTCTGATGAGTAATTATATCAAGTCAGAACTCCAATATGTCAGTAAGTTTTTTACAATCTTCTTTTCCGAACTTCGACCTCTTACTACTACTTTGATACAAGGCCTTACATTTGCACTTTTCAGAGTACATCAAACACAATTTCAGTTAACATCATAAATGCTTTCTTATCCTTATTTCTTCATCCACTAAAAACTAGTTTCTATTCTTACATCAGTGTCTTTGTGAAATGAACTTTCTTTAGACCAAAACCCTATCATCCTAAACCTTTCCTTCCCAAAAATTCCACAGCCTCCCCTGGAAACTCTAACATGTGTATCCATAAATTTGGACGATTTCCAATCCCACTTTGAATCTTCTACTTTCATCAAAACTACCTAAGATCCAGCTAGATGGCGCCTTGTACTCTTTCACATTCTCATTTTTTGAAGCGTCATCTAGCTGTCCTATCAAAATCTATATAATCCAAACCCTCTTTTTCATCACCTGATATCCTTGTGGCAGATATATTGACATCCCTCTGATCGCCTATCCTTACTAAACCCTCCCGCATAGACAAAAATAAATTACTTCTCTATAGAAATATAACCCTTAATTTCTACCTTTTCTCCCTCAAAACATCCGACAAATGCCTCTTATTACAAAAGCCTTTAGAAAAATCCCTAATCCCCGAAATAGGGGTTAATGTATATTTAGATTTGTTTGACTTTATGCTAAATACATTGGACAGCTTTTAATAACTTTCTTCACTTTTGAATTTGCATATGTATTCTATCGCCTGGAGGATGTGGGTTTAACCTGTAAACACTGTAATCATAAATAAAGAAAGATAGATTGCCAGCAAGCCTTACTGGGCTGATAAGGTAGGAGTTATTAATCTCCAGCCTGAGTGTATGATATTTTTCAGGGATTAATTGTGTTAATGGGAAAGACGTATGTGACTGATTTCAGAGATTTTATTAATCGAAGTATAAAATAGATTTCATCTAACCATAGATAGGCAGAATTCCTATGTTTCATCAAAAATTAATTTGTATGAGAGTAAATGACTAATAAATTAACAAAAAAAAATACAGTGAAAAGTAAAGTAAATGCAAGTCTGGCTTTAAGCCGACTTGAGGGGAGGCGCTAGATCCTCATAATTTATTTCCTTCTTTCTTCCTTATTGTGCTTCTTTATTAAAAAGGATTAAAAATGTCTCAAGATTACTTTTAACATCTATTACGTCCTAATAAGTTTTATATCTCTAATAATAATAAGAATATTGATGATTTGGTTGGAGATTCGTTGGCCGCCGAGTATTATGCTGAAAACATTTGTCAGGGTTTCGGTCAGGATCAGAAGAATAAAATACTCCAAAATTGTTGGGTAATTATTTTAATATTTCTGACGTTAGACTTAACTTGTAAGTCATTATCAGGTCGATAATAAAGTCAGTTGAGGTCTTTGATCTAGGTTTATAGTCACAACTCCCGAGCTGAACTGTCTGAGATGTGACCATAAACTTCCCTCGGAGATCTCTCCAGATACCAATATCGCCCTGATGATGACTTACAAGTTAGTCAAAACGTCAGAAATAATAAAATAATTACCAAACTATTTTGGAGCATTTTTTTTTGTTATTATCTTGTCCGAAACTCTGACTGATTTCTCTAGCATGATATTTTTGATTTCTTAAACGTTTCTTCCTATATACACCCCCCTACTTATCTCATCGTAATTTGCTAAAAATCAATTTGTTTGTCGCTTTTCAAAGAAAGGCCATACTACAGAAAATAGGAGACCGTCTTCCAGTGGAAGTAAAAGTTAAAAATAATTTCCTTAATATGAATTATTGATAAAATTATTAAGTATAAATAATAATAAAAATATTTTTACTCCTCTCACAAAGTGACAAAGCGATCCTCTCCTCATACCCTGATTCCAAAACCGCGTTTAACAATTTACAAAACCACCTTGATGTTATTCAGCAGTGGTGCAGTAAATGGAGAATTATAATAAATGAGTCAAAATTAAGAAAAGATTCTCCTGATAATGTTACATACAATAACATACCTATACCTCTATCTGATTCAGTCCGTTACCTAGGGTTCCACCTTGACTCACGACTATACTGGAATGAACATACTAAAATCAAACGACAAGAACTCAACAGACGCCACGGACTCTTATACAGTCATAAATAGGCGCTCACCGCTCACATTAGAAAACAAACTGACCATCTACAAGACCACAATACGACCAATCTGGACCTACGGTGCAGAACTGTGGGGTGCCGCTAAGCCTTCCAATATCCATCAAATACAATCCTTTCAGTCCAAAATTTTCAGAATAATTGCTAATGCTCCATATTATGTGTCTAATACTACCCTTCATCACGACTTTAATATTCCTTTTGTCAAAGACCTTATCTCCACCCGCTTCAAACTCTTCCATAGTAAACTCCAATTTCATCCAAATCCATTCGCCCAATCCCTGTCGTCGGACCCCAATCCTCACAATCCTCCCCGGCGACTAAAACGGAGATGGCCTCGCGACCTCTTTAATGCCTCTAAACTAATTAGGAGTGGGGTGAATTCTCCCTGCAAAGTGATGCTCACTTATTTATTTTATTTTTATTTTTAATTTTTTTTTAGTCATAATTAACTTTTTTTCTATCTATCTCTTTTATCTATGTCATCAAATTACAAGAGGTTGTTAATAACAGAATGTAATAAATAAGGATTTATTTATTTTTTTAAAATTCATTGTTTTTAAAACAGCTGATACTCGAGCGCTAACAGAAAATACACTCATATACACACAGAAACACACACACATATAAATATGTATATATGATATAATATATTTATCTACCAGCTATATCTCGGTATATATAAAATTTCGACACTAAAGAACTGGCGAAAATCAGCTTTCACTATGCAATTGCTTGCTCCTAATGAAAGCAGATCATGTTTCCTTATGCAGGACTGTACAATGCTAACTATAGTTTGGACGCAAGCTTCTCACGCGAACACAACATTCTCGTTATTTCCCCCTCGCATGTACCTGTCACTTGGATGAGATATACCCGCCGAGAAAAATCTACTTCCATTTCATTATTCCCACACTTAAATGTATTGGCCCCCTGATCGGCCATTCATTCTCTTGACACCATTTGTTGTGAATTCCGTCTGGATGGATTCCCATGCCGGAATTCCTGTGTTCAAATCCTCTTTTTCTCGACTCTCGTGGCGCTAGTGTACCAGCGAGAGGTTGAGTACGTCTCCTCAAGGAAGGGAGAAAGGATTGTCGTTTTGTGGGGGTAGTCATATGTGAGGAATAGGAGGATGAGTACGTCATTCTCAGGGGACAACTGATATAACGGAGTAAACCTGTACAAAATATCACATGCCCGATTAAAAGGGCGTTGGGAGCTAGGATAATCACTCCGTGTCAGAAGAAGTCTTGGATCACGAAACTGAAAATAAGATTCGGAACTTATGATCTAAATTGACGACTACGGTATTTTTTTTTTAAAGAATTCAAACTTGACTTATGGAATGTTCAGAACTTGTAAATTTGGAAAGTTGCCCTAAATGTATTTATCCATACACCATCATATCATGAAGACCAGAGGGGAAGTCTTACCACCTGGATCAAATTCGGTCCAGGTGACAACAAGTCCCCTTTTGCCTTTGTGATAGCCCCGAAGATGGCTTACAATGCAAGCCGAAACATCTTCAGACAATAAAAAAATACACATTTTTTAAAAATTGTATTTTTTTTTTTTTTTTGGATCGACCTTGATTCTGCAACTTGTAATATAAAGTAGCTCATTATAATAAGATAACGAATAACTCCTAATTTTATAACAGAATATAACTGATTATTATGTTCAATAAAAACATCGCACACATCACAAGTACATTGTTTTTATATTGTAACTCGTAATATATAGTTATACTGATGAAGACTATGTGTAATTCTTAATTTAAAAAATATCTTTCATGCCATAAAGTTCTTTTTGAATTACCTTCTTTGTAATTACATTTTCAAAAGTCCTAAGATTATTTTCAGCTTGAGTGTTTTCGATGAACAATTCCAAAAAAAAAAATACCCCAGCAAACTCCAATCCTTCGTCATAAAAGGTTGTTAAAAATTACATATTTGAGGAGTCAAAAATTTTCAAAATATTCCTTTTGATATATTTAATTATAAGGTATAAATAAAGTGATGCAGCCATAATTATTTTCATTTGAATGACTATCATGACTCTAATGAAACGCTATTGTATTTTAAAATTTCTGAAGCCAAAGAACTTTTTTCTAGTGTCTTTTGTGTTTCTTAAATGCACATGTGGCTTTATTAACTCTATTTCAGCTTTGGTTTTTAAAGTTAATATCAAGGATTGCTTCTGAGAGTATAATTAATAAACAAAGAGTGTAAACTCTAAGATGATTTTAGTTGGGGTTTGGTCAAGGTAGATCCAAAAAACACAGATTTAAAAAATGTATTTTTTATATGCTAACGTTTCGGCTTACATTGTAAGCCATCTTCAGGGCTGTAGAAATACAATGTCTGAGAATACAATAATAATTGAAATTAGTATAATAGAGAATTGCAATAATATAATGTGATATCAAGAGTATGAACGTAGAAAGCTATGTAAAAAAATTTAAAGTTTATGAAAAACAATTTGAAAAAGAACTAATTTAAAAAAAAAAAACATGCAAACAAGCAGCTTATTGACAAAAAAAAAAAATATAAATATCATTAAAGCAGTAATTTGCCACACCTACCTATCATGAAGATGAGAGAGATAATCCTTTATTAAAAAATACATTTTTTAAATTTGTGTTTTTTGGATCTACCTTGACCGAACCCCAACTAAAATCATCTTAGAATAATATTTACGGTCAACAAACTCTCCTTTTGAACGTAGAAATACAAAATTCACCTTTTTAAGATTCCCATTTTTAAACGTAATATCTAAATGCGCAGATTCAATACTTTTCAGTTTAAAACTCATATGTGTTTTAGACTATGTAAAAACAATTTTTTTCTTTTAATATCTGCTTACGAAGACCAATATTTATATCACTAGTTATGTCTTTATTTGCTTTTTCATAAAAAAGGAAAAAAAAACAGTCAGTTCATCGGTAACAATACAATTTTTTTAGGGTATAAATATAAGAATATTCGAGACTCTTATTCTACGAAAATCCTTCATTTAAGGAAGAAAAATATTTTTGTTAAATTGATTGATAGTTTAGAATATTAGAATATATATATTATATATATATATATATATTTTTTTTTTTAAGGATTTATGTAGGAGCTGATTTAGGTATCTCGTGGAAATTTCGATCATAAATAAATAAGTATGGGGTGGTGTAAGTTGCCATTCAGTGGATCCGGCCCCTCCACGCTCTGGAGAAGCCATTAGTGAAGCTCCTTCAGTCCTCTCTCGGCAGATTTCTTCCTCCCTTTCATCCCCCCTCTCGTCACGGGATACTCCCCCACGTCGGAGAGAACCACCCCTTGAAGTACTCCACCCCTCGGATGGGCTTTTCATCAATGGAGAAATTAATCCTCCTTTTGAATACTGCCTATACTTCAGATAAATATCGGAGGGGCGGAGGGAGGGGAGGGGGGGGGGCGAAATAATTAGCATTCCTTAAAATAAGTATTTTATCTTTACGCTGTAAGATAGCAGCACATAGCGCTATTGGATTGGACCACTAGGGATTTCGGAAGCGACCCCCTCGGTGGAGGATTATCAGCTGAACCGAACAACGAGATAATACAATAATGCAAGCGATAACAACAGTATGATTTAGTTAAATCGTATAAAATAATAAACAAATAAATTAATTACTATGGAAAATATAACGAAACATGGATGACGTAGTAATCTATACAGTATAATCTACATCTGTTAAATATCTAATACCGATTATGATGAAATTTTATGTTTTTGATTTAAATGTAAAATTTTTGACTGTGGAAATTATTATCAGTAAAGAATTTGTTAGGGTTCGGTCAAGGCCGATCAAAAACAAAACAATTTTTAAAAAACGTACTTTTTTTTAAATTACTTTTCATGAACATTTGATCCAGGTAACAACACGTTGACCCTGATGATGGCTTACAATGTAAGCTGAAATGTCGAGAGATAATAAAAAATTCACATTTCATAAATTGTATTCTTTTTTAACAACCTTGACCGAACCCCAACAAATTATCTACTACCCCTCCCCCCTCGTTACGCTATTTCAATAAAAAATTAATATCATTAAGGGCTTTAAATGGAAATAATTAATTCTATACATTTAATAAATATAGGGGACCACCCAAATCACGAAAGTATATTCTTATATATACAGGGTGTTTCGCAAGTAGATGACAATATGCAAGATGGAATAACTAGATCAAAAATGTAGTTAAACGCCGCCAACCGCATGATTCTATCTTATTCCGTTGCACAGATATGCCGTTCCAAAGGTAATTTTGTGAAAACCGTGTTTTTTGTAGGAAAACCTCAATTTTCTCTGCTTCAACACATTTTTTTTCAATGTTCCATCACAGTTTTGAATTCACCATTAAATTTTCTTTAAGTCTAATGCACATTCAATGTTCATAGTATCATTTCAAAAGCGCGATAACAGATCAAGAAATAAAAATTTTAAAAAAATGTTGTCAGCGACAAATTTTCGAGGATCACTGCTCTTCCAAAAAAAGTCCTGCAAGCTGCCGAA
>KZ807160.1:665458-678246 GCA_000696205.2 Oncopeltus fasciatus
AATTAAAAATAGTTATTATAAAGGAGACTAGGTGATGAGAGGATTTTTTTGTCAATTTGAATAATTTTAAAATAATAAGTTTATTATTATCTTTTTATTATAAATTAAAGGATAGAAAAAAATTAAATAAATTTAACCCTACATTTTTTATGGGATTTGAATTTAAATAAAATTTTACTCTTTATTATTTAATTGGACATGTTTATATTTTTAGCATATTTAAATATGTTTTAAATATTATATCAAAGTATTAAGTAATATTAATTAAATATTATAAAGCATATTTAAATAGATTTATTAATATCACAGAAGCTGATGAAATACCATTATTATTATAATAAATTAAAACAAAACTAAGCTTATACTACATGTATAATTATATTGATTTTTGTATATTAATTACAACTTAGATAAATAATTCTTTAATTTTATTCAAATCGAGACATAAACTCATCGATCTCTTAAGCTCATTCTGTTTTATTTATTTGTTTTTCTTTGTTGCATTTTCTTGGATGAAGTAAACACCCAATGACTTATTTTTGATTCCCTTTCTGTCCAGAGACTTGGCACAGCCTCTTCTGCAGAGACACCCTATCTGTGTGTGTAGCCCTATTATAATATTTCTTTCTGAGTGGGTGATATATACGTGTGTCTGATTTGCACCCTGCACCGGGATAACAACCCTTAGGGATATGAGATCCGAATACACTCAGAATGTTATATAACCTTAACGTCCATCTTCTAGAGAGTCGAGCCTCGAAAAGTAGCAGGTAATAGTGTAAAATTCAATGCCGTTTCTTGTAGTGACCTAAGACCAGTAGCTCCAGCATAATAATTACAATTTGGTTAATATTTCAATGCTATTAAGTTCTTCCTTTGAACCACAAGTACTACCTGAGTCAGTGAGTAAATGTTTCCCAAAACATATTTATTTTGTACGCAAGAACTTTTACATACCTTACATACTACATCAAGCGGTAGATGTTTCGGCGATAGGAATACCCCTAAATGTCTCTCGGAATTTAAAAAAGCATGTGGTATTTCTCTCACTGAACTGATAACGCCTCTCTTCATCTAATACCTGATGAAGGCGTAAAGTCAAAATTTGCTTAGGGTGTAAATTTAATACTTGTGGGACTCACCCCTTTCCCTAAGGGTTGTAGTTATTTGTTGGAGTAGGTCCAAAAGGCTGATATCCCTCATGAACATGGACTCTTTGAACCTATATCAGTTTTCCCTCGTTTAATAAGATAGATCTCCTTTAATATATATTTAGAAAATATACATAAATTATGTTTACTATTTTAGCATGCATACTTTTCATTTTGTTTTAATATTTCTTAATTCAATTAATTTCGAATATATTTCTGCTGCATTAATTAAAAGTGTATAAGAAATAGTTCTACTAAACCAATTGCAACACTATTAAAATTCCAAAATTTATTATATTTACTTATTTAATTTTTATACTTAAGCATTGCCTATGTAAAGTAAATAAACACTATAAAAATCATTGAACGAGAATAATATTTTTAATTTACGATTTATTACAAAATAAAGTGTTAATATAAATAGAAAAAAAGACTAGAAAGAACATTCAGTTCTCACAATAAACGCTCCATTTAGAAACCGGGAAAATCATATTGAAATTATGATATTAAAAGAACAAAAACAAGAAAGAATAAAAAAAAAGAAGTTGATAAATAAGTGAACTTCTATGTGGTGGCAATAATGAATTTAGAGATTTTTTTATTTGTGAAATAATGCTAAATTATAATAAAATGAATCATGTTACTATAATTTATTTTATATCTTTTTCTTTTATTTCTGAGAAATAATTACTTGATATAATAATAATACTACTATTAATAATAAATGATTTCTGACATTGAGAATGAAAATATTCTACTTGATAATTTAAGATGTTATCAGGAATAGGTAATCCTTCTGTTAGAACTCGTTACAAAGCTATAAGCTTGGTAGCGTAATTATTTTATTCTATTTACGCTTTATTTGGTCTGTATACATTTTTTATAAGTATCATATTTTATTTTTTCAATTCAACCCATATTATTCTCACAAAATTATTTTGAGATTATGATGTCATCACCTATTTGAACAGATTCGAATTAGAGAAAGAGGATATAATCAATTATAAGTATATATAAATAAGTCTTGATTATTGAGGATCATGGTCACGCTATAAAAATTGTATCATTATGTAAATTTGGAGATTGTAATTTCTTCTCTTCAAAAGAAAATACTTAATTCAGTTCATTCTTAAACAAATTTAAAAGTTAGAGTGATTTATCTAAAACTGTCAGCTGTCAGCTGGTTGAAGGGAGTATTTTCATGTCGGCTGTAGTCTAGTATTGAGATTGGTTCAACTCCGGGGGTAGATTGGAAGGGTAAACTGTCCCCCCTGTAGAAGTGTTCTCTTGTTCGCCAATTGTTTAGTTTGCTGTCCCTGAGTGGACTTAAATCGATGTTACCGAACAGAAGAAAAAACTTGTACGGCTTCCATTTCAGATCTTTTGTCTTGCTTTTTTTTCTCTCACATATAGCAGTTTTACACTGATCAGAGTGTAATATTAAATTCAGACTCAAAATAGAGGAAGTTTCTAGTGTTAGATTTGTTTATTCATTTTTAAAATAAAGAAAGTGTTATATTTATTGAGGCTTACGATGTGAATTTGATATTGGCCGAAATCTAGAACAGGATAGCGGATTCGAGAAGATCCAATTTTGATAAGTTCTTCATAATTGTGGAGATTATGAAAAAATATGTACTGCACATAATGGAAGGATAATTAAAGTTCTATAAATAGTATTTCTTAATATTTTTAAGAGGACTCTTATTAGAAGAAAAAATATTTAATTTTAGAATTTAAAGTATGTACCCCATGCTCAATTTTATTGTGAAACCTAAATTTTTATTTGAGATTCTTGGCGCAAATCGTTGACGAATTTGTTCAGTTTGTGAAGAGGCGGGTGGGAATATTAGGGAGACTAAATTGGAAATCAGTTATTTTTACTTTTTTATAGTTAACGAAAAGTAATTGATAAAAGTGAAGTAGATATAATTAAAGTTAAATATTTTATAGCTTATTATGTATAATAGCAGACATAAATAACATTTATTGTGTAATATTTATTAGAAGAACAATGTTAGAATGTACATACACATAATACTGTTTTTTTTTACTGGAAGGAATAATGCTATATTTTCAAATGGAGATTTTTTTTTTTACTCTAGATATTATTATTAGATTTTTTTTGTTGGGGTTCGGTCAAGGTAGATCCAAAAAGATACCAATTTTTTTTAAAAATGTGAATTTTTTTAAATTTGTATTCTTTTAGTTCTAACTTGACCGAACCCTAACAAAAAAAAATCTGTGAAGAATATTATATCACCAATTTATTTGTTTATATTTTAGGTTTTCTTTTTATACGTTTAAAAAAAAGGTTATTAGTTTTCTGTTTAAAAGGGGTTTCGCTGTTGATGTTTTTATGGGGTTTTCTATCGTCTAGATTTATATTATAAATTTGATTTCGCAGATTACGTTTCTGTTAGAAAAGTCCCTACATTTGTTCAGAGTGGAAGTAGAAAGTTTTATGCATTAAAAAAAATGTTTACCGAACTTGTTCTGCATAGGGTAGGTGTCTATGTGTGGCTTAGAGTTCAATTGCGGTAGTTCGATTGAAATTTCCATTTAATTGTATTTCGTTCTTAAATATCGAAGTTAATTAGCCATATTTTAAATTAAAAAACAATTATCTTGGAAATGAATAATTCAAATCATGATGATTTTCAATTTTTCTCAGTGAGTTTAACATGTTTGTTTTAACAAAAAAAAAAAAAAATAGAAATTTATAAATATTAATTTAGTTGTATAGTGTGTTGGGAATTTAATAAGTTATCTGGCTCTGGTAGCATTCGTGCCCAGAAAGCAGGAGATCCAGGTTCGAGTCCTGTCTGGGACAGACTGATTTTTATTCAATTCCCTCCCATTAATTGTTTAAAAAAATAGAAAGTTTGTTATTCATCATTATCGGACCGGTAGGATTATTACCTGACTTGGAAAGTTCATATACAAATATATATTATTTACAAGCTGATGAATTTGTTTGATCTATGTATTTTTTCATATAGGGCATTTTAATTATATCTGTATCACTGGTTTATTTATAATCAACTTTCTCAAATTAGTGGATAGCATTGAAACACCTCTTGTGCTCAATTTAAAAATATTCTGGTGCAACCCCTTTTAGCCCTTCACTTAGGGCTCTAAACTGGGTTCCATTGTCAAATAGTTTAAGTAGATTCCAGGGGGTGGTCTGTGTACCCCTGAGGGAGGGGTTGAACGGGAACGGCCGGACCCAAAGCGCGGACTGTTCAAATGGCGGGGCTGGACAAACATTTGTACCGGGCAAACTTCTCGCTGTTCCCAACTGATACTGCCTAATGCCACTTTGTTTGTACACCCTTTGGTGGCGCGGCTCAGAGTATATACACCACTGCAAATATAAGCACTTACATTTAGAAGAAAACAAGACCAGCGGCCATATTGGGGGAGCTTCATTGAGATATCTGTTTTTGTTGATAATCTGTAGCCCTTTGCCAGAATTTGCAGCAACTGAACATTTCAGCGCTGTATTGACCTGACTGAAAACGAGTCTGGTGTGCTTCAACAACTGCAGAAAGAAGCCATTCAGGGCTGTTCATCTAAGCAGATATCCCACTGTAGTTACAGTAATAAATATATTTTGCATTATTACTTGTGAGTTATGTAATCTCACGTTAAATTTTCCACAAGAGTTGCGAAGGGAGTCAGAAAAAAAATCTTACTGCCACAGCCGGGAATCGAACCCGGGTCTCCCACTCTCCGGGCAGGTATGCTTGACCACTACACCACCGAGGCTAGGTAGATAATTTAAACTTCTCCTCGCACTTTACTCCGAGTCATTTTTTGAATTAATAAATTTATTCTTTTACAATTTTTTTTTATACAATAGAACCTGAAGTTTTAGAAAATAATTTTTCAGCTTGTGTGTTCACCTTTTTTTTTCTAAAGCTAATAGATTAATAATTTATATTGTTTTAGTCGTTAAAACCTTCCTTTATCTGTTGTATACCATAAATTCATTAAGTAGTTTGCAATACCGTTTATGGTTCCTAATTTTAAAAATATGAGGGCCCACAAAGCTTTCAAAAATTGGTTCTATATTATTTTTCTTAGTATTCATTTTTCGTGAGAATATTATAGAGTAAAAATATTCAGAAATTACATTGTACTCATAATCCCTTAATAGATTTTAATAACAAACTTATTTTATGGTTTCCGGAAACTTAAATATCGAATTTGATTTCATTATTACAAAAGATTTTGCTAGAGCAACTACAGAAATATATATATATATATATAAAGAAAAAANTATATATATATATATGAGAATGTCTATCATTTTAGCCTAATTAGATCATATCGCAGAAAACAGTAAAAATTATTATTATTTATTATTTTGAAGATTGCAGACGCTAAAATGTTTACCCACAGACACATATATTTTTAACAGACTACTTCCGTGTTTGTTCGGTGAAGATCTTTCGAAATTCAATAGTCTATTGTGAAACGAAAAATCTGTTAAAGGTCTGTCTCACAAGAGCTGTTAAAACTATGATATCTCATCCTTCATTCAATGCAGAAATAAATAAAATTAAATGTCCAATATTATCAAAAAAGCTCAAAAATATTTTGAGGAAAAGGTTGAGGCTGACTTTAGACCGACTAGGTGGTCATTGGTTGGTGGAGGCGCTAGTTATCCTAAATATCTTTCTTCTTCGCTTACTACATAACCATTATGGAAATAAATGTTAGGTAATTTTTGTCAGACACATTATTCACCAATTGTACTTTGTAAATTTGTTGTTAATGGCACGAATAATGAAGATATGGAAGATTATTACACTTGATCTCTCTCGACTTTCCGTTACCCTCATAAATATTAAAAGTTCAGAGACCTCCAACTTACTTAATTCGTAAATCCTTAATTTTTTTTAGCAAGTTAATCTTTACAAAATATGTAAAATTGCAACGTACAATTAATATGTTCTGTACATTCTTTGGTTAGGCTTATGGTATAGCTTGTGATGTTGAGTTATAGTTTCCTTGTATGTCCATTCTCACCTAAGACAATTTCAGCTATTAAAGAACACGTTCAGCCTTAGTAAAATAAACTCAAGAATTTAGTTTACTTATTTTAAAAATAGCGGACCCTAGGGCACACCGCCTGACAAAAATGGACTCATTAAATATGTTTAAAATTTTAGGAAAAAAGTACTTCGCCGGAAAGAAGAAGATGAGAACTCACTT
Organism: Oncopeltus fasciatus; assembly: GCA_000696205.2. Lineage (NCBI taxonomy): Eukaryota > Metazoa > Arthropoda > Insecta > Hemiptera > Lygaeidae > Oncopeltus > Oncopeltus fasciatus. The sequence continues at coordinate 671,833 of KZ807160.1, forward strand.
CCTTGAGGGAGAAACTTGAGTTTCTTTCTTCTTTTCTCAGACAAAACATTTATTTCCCCGGAAATTATATACTTTTCGTTCTATTTTTATAAATTCTATACTTTTATTTATCCTTCTTTTTAGTAAAAATTAGTTCCATCATGGTTGAGTGATTTGTTTTTCTTTTTATAATAAATAAGTTCAAATGGAGAGTTTTTTGACCGTAGATATTATTATAAGATGATTTTAGATGGGGTTCGGTCGAGGTAGATAAAAAAAAAAAATACAAATTTAAAAAAAGCGATGTTTCTTAAAAAGGTTATCTGCCAACGTTTCAGCTTACATTGTAACGACGAGAGAGGGCGTCCTGTCCCTAAGTTCTTATTTCCGGAGTCATGGAAATGTGAACTTAGGGACAGGACGTCCTCTCTCGTCTTCATGATAGGCAGCCCTCAAGATGGCTTACAATGTAAGCCGAAACGTTGGCAGATAACCTTTAAAAAAAAATAGCTTTTTTAAAATTTGCATTTTTTTTGGATCTACCTTGACCGAACCCCAACTAAAATCATCTAATAATAAATAAATAAGTTTATTTATTACAATACATCATTTTAATCAGTGGATTTAATAGTTTTTGTGTAACTGAANTATATATATATATGTTTGTACACAACACACATGTGTGTGTGTGTGTGTGGGCGCGCTCGTGTGATTTTGAGAGACCGTATTGTTAACTTACAGGGCTGTTAAATTTCAATTATACTAAAATATGTCTAGTGTGGACACCTGGGCTTCCAGGTATAAAATCTTCTACGAATCTCGATGGAAATTGTTTAAAACTTTAATAATAATACCTTAAAAACGATAATTTCGAACCTTTTTCAGGGACTCCTGGCTAATCGAGTTTTAGTCCTGGTCTGTACTGCTAAGACTGCCGCTAAAGGGTAGGTCTGGGCTAGTAAAATGGGTCGTTAGTATTTATTTTGCTTTTTTTCTGCTCGAAAGTGTTTTCTGGTTTGTGCTTTTCTTACATTATATTTAAACCGAATATACCTTCTAGCATAATAATATTTTTTGGATAATAAATGACCTCGACTGAAATCAAAAATTAAATGCGATGACTGTGGCAATTTTTTCTAATAATAATTACAAACATTTAGGGTAGATTGAAAAGAATAATGAAAAACTGGTATTGAAGCGCCCATTCGGTGATTTTTCCTCTTCTGCATCTTCCCAGTGCTATAGCTGGCCGGATTCGGCGAGAACCGGAGCATAAGTTCCTTCTTCGATAGAGGAGTAAAGGTCGAGCCGAAATAAGCCTTGCTCCGTGGCGACACTTGTTGATCCGCGGACGTGCAGAGACTGGACCTCCTATTTTAATTAAGGCGGGGGGGTTCGGACATCTCTCCGCTGTGAATATCGATAAGGGTGGGACGGACTAGCCGTGGGGGGAATTTCAATTTCATTACATTTCTCTACACCCGCCCTCCCCCTCCATCGGCCTTCTCCCACCCTCTCTCACTTTCTCACATACTCTTTCTGTTCCTTTGCCATTTTCAGTATAGAAAATCTCTCTCATTCTCCCTTTACTCTTTTTCAGCCAATCACTTCTCTTCTCCATCACTTTCACAGTTTATTTCATTTTCGTTATTCCCTATTTCTCATCCCCCAACATTCTACCTCCAAATATAATTCTTCTTATTTCCACTTTCCTACGTGTTTTGCTTTTATGTGTAAATATATATATCTAAATCCATCTAAATTCATCTGAAAGTCCGAGTTCAAAGTTATGAACTTTAGTTCAAGTGAGAAGAAAGCCATGTGCTATATCTGTAAGCAGTTAATTTTATCACCCCAATGTGTCAAAACAAATATATCGGGTATAATAGATCTGGGGAAAAATAGGTGAAATTGGACATAATCAGACATGTTATCGACAAATAAATGAATTAGTGAACTCGAAGGAATCTCATGAGCTACCCGTGCGCTCCTGAGTTGATTGTTTATTTCCAATATTTTTTAAAATATTTTTGACAAATTGAATTTTATTATTTAAGTAGAATAAGTGTGTATGTGGTAGTGATCTGCTCATTCAACAAGAGGAATATGGCTATCAGATATCCATATTGTGCAACTAATTTTCAATAATGTCATAACCACTTCTTTTCTTATAGTTTCTCCACACAAAAGAATTCAATGGACCTGAGGTTTCATTATTTGTCTTGAGCCCATTGGTGTTGGATTCCTTATTTACAGTCATCCTTCCTTTTTAATTGACATTTCCTTTTGATATTTGATGTTGCATCTTCTACAGTAAGGCATTAAAGTCGCTTCCCATAACACTATTACACCTAGCAGCTTCATTAGTCTTTTCATTTCCCTCAGTTCCGCTGTGACTCGGTGTCCACAATAAATGACATTGGTATTCTCTAGGTTATGTAACTGATTGCTGTATGGTGTATTGTCCATCAATGGACTGTTGCTCAGGACAAGAGAATCAATACAGATTAACTAACAAACGTTTCCTTAAACTATAATGTTAAGTGCTTTATGAATGGCTAGAAGTTTTCAACTTTGTAGAGTTACAAACACTGGGTGTGGAGAATATTTATCGGGGATCGGGAATCAAAGCCGAATCCGGCAGCAGACCAGCAGCAATCTAAGACTTATCAGTGAAGTTTTTTGGTGCTTGTTGGTAAATTATTTTCTACACGTGTGCGATACTGTTTCGTACAATACTGTGTGTTATATAATTAATTATAAGAGTGGACAGCAGCCGAAACTACAAAGTTGAAAACATAGTATTTCTTGAAAGAGGAAATACAGTCTGTGAAGCTTCAGCAAATTCTAGGCGAAGGAATTTAACTCAATCGGCTGTATAATGGATGCAACGCTTTAAAAAAAAAAAATATTTTCAAGGAATATAGTGATGTGAGTTGTATTCTTAGAACATGGAGTGGCAACTCCTCGGATTCAGTGTACAGAATAATCGTTGGACTGGATCTGGTTCTGGATTGGAAGTTCAGTGTTCCGTGTAGAGAGCTCAGTATCGTTCATTTTCGTTCATTTGCAGAAGAACAAGCTCCTCTGCCATAGTCATTGCGGATTTGGGTGAGGCTGCGATATAACGGTAGTGGCATAGATTTCTCTCCAAGCTTGAAGACATATTGCTTTTAGAAGTTCTTCTTGAGACACCGAGACATAGTAGGATCCAGAGCCAAAGGTAGCTGGTCGGTTCTAAGTAATTAAATCTTTGATTTTTTAATTGTGATTGGAGGTGTAACGTAGGCCCGCCAGAAAGTCTTTGTAAAATACTTTTTGCACCTATTATGATGACCATTTTTTTCTAAGAATGAAATATACATAATCACAACTGAATCAGTTACCAGATGGAACATCAAAATCGATCAAAAGGATATCGTCGTTCCTTATATGCCATTTAAATATAGAATAACAAATTGTACTTAATGATAATATCATGGCAACAAGTACAAAAAAAAAAAAAAAAAAAAAAAGAATACGCCCTCCGCTCCCCACAAGGAAGTTCATGAAGCAGGGATTCCTTAAGCCAAGCGGATTCCTCTGCATTATTCATGGATCGTGCGTAGTGGATAATTGTATTTGAACTTCTCATGACGTCATTATTAACCCGAGTTGTAATGCTTCGAATTCCACAAAACCCTCCATAAAACACATAAGCAGTTTATTTTTAAAAAAAACATAGCAGTGATAAAAAACATTATCATTTTGTAGTAAGATAGTCATAAATAAGAATACAAAATTGAAATTAACTTTAAATAAAACTCTCTTTTACTCTTTCTAATCTATTACTTTCATATTTTATTTTTCTTGAGAGTAATAATGACGAATAAATTTGATAACATTCAATTTAGTGTTCCAGTTAACTTACCATTCACCCAATTTTAGACAAAAACATGTCCTTTTAACAATTAAAGGAGGTCAAAATATCGAATGCAGTTTTTATTATTATAGTATGGGGTTTACACTAATAATAGTGTAATAATAATGAATTTAAGAAGCATTATTGCTATTGTGTTAAAATATTTCAATTGTATTACCTCTTAAAATTTTCAAAAATAATATTAAATTTATTCAAAAATGCAACAACAGGACAGAAATATCCCCTCCTCCTCTCATCTTCTAGTTGAAATAAAGCTAGCTTCTATGATGCGAATTCTTCCCTTTACTTTCTTTTTTGGATTTTAAGCAGACAGTAGTTATATATTATACTACCTTCCACCATCATAAGTGAAACATGAGGAATCGATTTGTTCATCATGCTTCTGTGCTATGGTCTTTAGGAAATCGTTATGGACTTAATTCTTATTTTCAGAATACGTAAAAGCCCGAGGTCTCCCCATAAGATGGAAGTAAAACATATCTTTTTCGGGGCCCAAAGACATCTCATAAAACTCAGGAAGGGCTAATATACGTTGAAGGAAGTATTTCATATCTTTGTGAGACATATTTCCCGAAAAGAGGTACGTACACCCGGCCCAGGCTGTGTATAAAGGACGATGAGCGGGCAATAGATTGGATTTGATCGTCCAGACGGAAGAAGAAGAAAATGAAGGAGACTCCAAGGGAAGAGATAGGAAATGCGAAGAGATAGCATCCCAGAGAAGTATAATACGAGATAAAAGTAATACACGTTTGACAGAGCTCATCGCACGGCTCTCTAAGCTCTGCCTTCAACCACTGATGCTATCCCCCGTCCAGGTTTGATTATAATAAAACTAAGATGAAACATTCAAAGAAAGATTGACGTCACAAAATAAATATATAATCTTACTTTCAATTAAAGATGTAGTTAATCTAAGTAAGATTAAGATACAAGTTATTATTAATCTCATAAATGAATTCCAATGTAGCTATTTTGTTAGTTCTCTTGGCAGATTTAAAAAAAAAATACTTATATTTTATCCAATTAATGAAAGGGAATTGAATAAAAAAATCTATCTTTCCGAGCTAAAAAATCTATCTGTCAGCTCCTTCGAGTTTAAGACGAAGTTCTCGTCTTTCTCGTAAGTTAGGCTCTTGCTAGTGTAGAGGGAATCTGGTAAGTGCACCAGCCCGGATAGCAGGAGATCCAGGTTCGATTCCTGGCTGGGACAGATAGATTTTTTTTATTCTATTCCCTCTCATTAATTGTTTAAAATTTACGTGGGGTAAAATACCACAACCAAATAAAATATTTATATCTTATCCGATTATAACAGCTGAACCCGAAAAATTTTGTTTGTCTGTTAACACAATCGGACATCTTCTAAGTTTTTTGGTATACATATTTAGTATATTTATATCTATTCCCACCCCCTCCGATAGAACATAGACGGTGCAAAAACTTATGACGTCACAAGTTATCCACGATCACAAGAACCTAACTTTCGCCAGCTGCCGTCCATACCTGGTATACCTTTGTCCACTACTTCGAAGCCAAGAAGGGTTAATCCTCCAGGCATGTAAAAGTGTATAAGAATATTTCAGATCGGTAGCACGTCTCGGCATGACTGGAAGTATATCGCTGATTCCTTGTATCTGCTGAGTATAAATTTCACTGAACTATTTATAGGTTGAGAGAGCAAGCACAATCAGACACCAACAGCTATTTACGCACACTTTTCCTTCAGGAGATCCTAAAGATTTTAGTGCGGATACTGGGTTTCCCCTTCCTAGGTATAATTTACACTTGAGCACACCACAATAAATAAAAATAAAACTACAATAAATAATTAAATAAGCAATATAGTACCTATTGCTAATTTTAAGAGTTTTTTTTCTGTCCAAAACTTAAGAGCCTAATTTTCTTGGATTCAATTTTAATCTGAAGTTTTTGATAAAAGGAAATTGCTTTTTTCAATATTTATTACATTGCAAAAGGGAAATGTTAACATATAAGACAAGAAAACATTACAATGCACTGTTATGAATTTATTATCATGAACATGATTACTGGAGGCTGGATTTGTTCTTTATGACTGTATAATTAGTATTCATGCATAAGTTAGTCCTTACACATCTAAATAATATTAAAAATAAATATTATTTTAAAAGGTATTTGCGAATATTTATTTACTGTTACGAATAACATAAATATCTTTTAATGATTCTCTGGAAATCTAATTTTGAAACTGCCAGAGAAATAATATAATGCAGCCATAGTCATATGACGCTAAATTACAGTTATAGCGTTTTTCCCATTAGAAAATCAAGCAAATTGGTAGCATTGAACTACTTGAAAAAATTCTTCATATCTTTACAGATTGTTAGCTCTTTGTTTTATTCAAAAATATCTGTCTCTCTCTCTCTCTCTCTCTCTCTCTCTCTCTCTCTCTCTCTCTCTCTCTCTCACTGTCTCTCTCTCTCTCTCTCTCTCTCTCTCTCTCTCTCTCTCTCTCTCACTGTCTCTCTCTC
>KZ807160.1:693454-714127 GCA_000696205.2 Oncopeltus fasciatus
TAAGATATATATATGTTTCTTATAGAGCAAATGTGGCATGTGTCAGGAGTGATTTGAATATTTCAATTCTTCCTTTTTACGTTAATATTTCTCTAAATTGTCCTAAACGAATTTATCCTATGTTCTAATAAGTAAACCTTAATACGATTTACGATGAAAGATATGTAATCTGCTGGGTACGATCGATGAAAAGTGAAAGAAAGTTTTATTTTAGCCTATCGAAACTACTTCAATGAAAGAGACCTCGCCTGGTCTCCAGCAACTGAGGGTTCCATAAATATTTTGTACATCTTCTGTGACGTCACCTTGGGTACCAAGCTGAAGAGTTTACTAACAAGTTACTTAAGAACACTGAATATATCTTCCTTGCAGATAAATTTGATACTCTTTGGACTGTATTTCGAATGGCTAACACCCAAGCTATTCGAACTTGGACCATTTATTAGGTCAGTATGTCTAGAAGTTCCTGTATGTAAACACAACTTGAAACTGGACTTAGACATTAGAATTCATTGTAATTTTTTCGCGGAGATTTTTTAAAAAGTTATTATGAATTATTAAATATTTTTTAAGAGAGATAAATGACTCTTTATAAATTTAACCTAGTTAACCTGACCTAATTCCTTCCGCAAAGCATCCTTGCCTGTTTTTGCTGACTTGACATTTCGTTTCTGGCAGCCAATGAAAGTGCTTACTGCTTTATTTTTAGATGATAGAAGTCCTTAAAAAAAAAAAAAAAAGAATTACTGTTTTATGTAAAATTAACAGATTCTCGAAGAAAAATCAGTGACGCGGATCCTAATTATCAAAATATAGAAATAAAATTCTCAATGTAGACAATTGAATTGTATACTGTTGAAGGAATTTTTTTTGACTGAAATCGAATGAATAAGATGTGATGTCTGTGTAGAAGGCTATTCAAAATATAGAATCGTTATTATTCAAAATATCTTTGTCATTATTATAGTTCAAAAAAGGTTTGCATGACATAATAGGTGTTAAATTCTTTATCCTAACAAAGATAAAGTTCAAAAAATGTCATATTAAATAATTTAGATCGATACAATCATTTTTATGATACCACATGAATAAATTATAAATATTAATTTTCTTGTGATATTAGAATAAAAAATCTAACTGTCCCAGCCAGGACTCGAACCTGGATCTCCTGCTTTCCGGGTCGGTGCGTGACCATTTACGCTACCAGGACAAGCCTGATAAGTTATTAAATTCCCCGCACCTGGCTGGGACAAATAGATTTTTTATTCTGCTCCCTTGCACTGAAAATTCTTTTAACAAATTATATTATTTTTTTTTTTTACATATTCAACCTCCCTTTAAACAACTAAGGGTAATCCATTCTTCCTCTGATTGTTATCTGTAAACGTGTTATCAGGATGTCCTCTCGTGTCTGATTGGTTGCCGATGTGTATACGCTGGAATCGCTGACGCTGGGATTATCTACAGCTGCTCACTTATTATCGCCCCCCCCCTCCCCCTGCTGGCCAGCATATCCCCATATCCCCGTTTCAGTTTGGCACATAGGCATGGTTAATTACGCCCAGGTTTCCAACATGTCCGTCTGCCTAATCGACCTTCTGTTATCGATGATGGATGAGTCATTTAGGCGCCCAGGACCACCAGATTTCAGGGGAGGGGGAGGGTATTCAACTCCAAATTCTTATCTTCTACTTAACTAAAGGATTACACATCTGCCGATTAATACTCCTAAATGTCTAAAAGAACATTTTAAAAAAATGATGATTAGCCAGTAAAAATAATTTTTCATTTTTCAGTAAGAGGTGATTTTTTAACAACTTCAACTTGGTGAGAATATACTTCATTTTTCTTTTCTTCGTACGTTTCAGAGTCTGCAAATTTTTAAAATACGAAACAAAATTCTGTATGCCGACTTATTTTTTCAAACCAGTGTACGAGATCGTCAATGGCTAAAATTGGTTAAGAGGAAAGGAGGGTTTAATGGCAGATAATGTTTTAAAATCCTAATATTTTCAGAGGTTGTGGGATTTGGTTGTCGGTGACAGTGTTAAAAAAATCGAGACTAAAATGCTGACAGTTTCGGTATAATTAATTCCTTTTTCAGTATACTACAGTAAAAATACCATCCTTTCAAATAGAATGAGTTAGAAATATAAATAATTTTAGCAAAAAAAAAAAATGTCTACTGTTTAAAAAAATAACAAAATACAATTATTTACCGTTTCTTCTTCCGGGTTGGACCGTGTCAAATTGTTGATAGTTGCCGAGCTTTCGCACATCATGTGATGGCTTTTCCAAGGTTAAGTAGAGAATGATGAAGAAGCCATCACATGATGTGCGAAAGCTCGGCAACTATTAACAATTTGACACGGTCCAACCCGGAAGAAGAAACGGTAAATACATCTGACGACCGTCGAAGCCTACGGTGAACAAAATACAATTATTACAACTCTATTGCTACTATTCAAAACCTAATATATTCCTTATTATTAGCCAATGTACATTATAAGATAGGTGTACAATTAAGTTTGAAAACGTTTAGTTCTATAAAATTTTTCAAAAAACCACACATGAAAACATATAATTTGAGTGTTGGGCGAGCCTAATGTTTTTAAGGTGCATAACCAAAAAGCGATATTTAGCCCTTTTATTCGAAGATTTTTAATCAAATGAAGAAGAGAATGGAGGGGAAGTTGATTCATAACAATAAGTTGAGATAAAAATTTATAGTGTTGATATCTGTGATTGTGAATATTAACAATCACATTACTAGATACAAAAAACATATAGGAAGTAATTAATAATAAAGTTTTATTTTTAAAAAGTGTTGATTTCATCGTTTTAATTTGTTTTACGTTTTTTTGAACATAAATAGGGGAAAATATAATTATGTAACGTATATGTTATATACAATTTTTATGAAATAACTCTGATTAAATAAGATACTTATTTACAAACGTTACATCGATATTTGAGTGCATCCCCAACTCTTCCTTCTTTTTGCAGTCATTGCTCTCTCCGTCTTAGACCCTTTCCGGCTCTTTAATTTCGCTCTTTAACGATATTTACTATTTTGTGTGCATTTAAAAGCTGTGTGTGTAATTTAATTTTGAAAGAAATTAAAACTATGGTTTTATTATCCCCTCGATCCTATTAGTTACACTTTTAACTAACTTCCTTTATTATAATGAGTTTCTCGTATAGTCATCGATTTTACTTACAGTAAATTTAAAAAAAAAAAACCAAAACAATTCAAATTTTGTTGGAGACAATTTTTAGGAGCAACACAGTATAATAGTCAGAATTAGCTTCTGGAGCTCCTTTTGGGTGATCCCGTATCCTTTTGTCTTGAGAAAATTTGATCCTTCTTGATTCATTTGCTTCTTCCAAGGTTTCAGTAATTCTGCCTGAACTTTCTCGGCCACTTCTGGAACTAATGAAGATAAACTTGCAGGATACGCCTGCCAATTTCATGAAATCGCCGAGAGAAATTCCCTTTGAGTTTGACAATTAAAAGGAATTGAATGAGTTACCTCGAGGCAGAATTAGTTTTATCTCGGACATTTTAATAAATTCACCTTTGACGGTATCAAGTGAACGTACCCCCCTCCCCCTTGAGGTATTCTCGTTTGGTCCTGTAACTCTTATCTCTGTGAACTTTAATTTCTTCTACTTTCCTCTTTTCTCTTGAGCCCTAAGCTTAGTAATAAAAGAAAATTCAATTTCTAAGCCCTGTCGCTAGTCATGTTTTCACGGCTTTTCCATTAGCGTATTTCTCATACAGATAGTGTTGTCTGGAAGTTATTGTTCGACTTCAATAAAGAGACGGATTCCGTCACACAAAGCAGTGAAGAAAAAACAGTACCATAGATGGTTGTGGATGAGAAAAAATTACTAACTTCATATACTTCGAGATGGAAGACCAATTACTCTAAAACTAGTTATTGGCCGACCTAGAGGAAAGCAAACGATCAACCCTATTTACAATTTCTTAAATATTTTCCTTATTATACATCTTATGTAAAATTGTTTTGTAACATAAATATTAGAAAATTACATTCTACATCTTTTATAATTAATAATTTTCTTAAAGAGACTTTGAAGATTAATAAATTGATAATGAATTCGTTTAAAAAATATTAAACGAAGAGCAAATACTAAATCTAATTTATACATTATAAAAGAGTGGGAGTGTAGGTTGTACCCTATTACATTCTTATATATCCTCTTTAAAATATGACTTTTTCCAAAAAACTATATATAATATGGATGTTATGAAATTTCTTTAATTACTGACGAAGCTGTTTATACTTTTTCTCTAAATCAAAGAATTATGAAGGCATTAGATATTTTTAATTTTTGGTCTCTCTCTATATTACCCCCCCTCGATAGATTTCAGCTAAGGACGAGCTTATCGTCGCTTATGAACTGAAATGGCTTGCATTATTTTAAAAACTGCAGACACTAGGGCGTGAACATACAAATATATATTATTAAACTGTACTTATTCTTAAGTTGGATATTATCAATACCTGTTTTTTAGTTCATATGTATGATATATATAAGGTTACAGCTATTTTCCTCATTTGCACTTCAATATCTTTCAGATGTTTATCGACCTTTAGAAAAAAAAGAAAAAGTATACGTGTAGTAAGTAAATATGTAGATTATTTTTTTTGTGCAAATGTGTCTTTCTTTGTTTATATTTATATACAAATAAAAGTATAGTAAGCTTGATTAATATTTATTTAACTCGTAAAGATTACATATGAAATTAACTTTAGTTATTTTATTATAAAATTTTTAAAGAATTAACCTTTCAACGCCTTAATTGTCTGTAGAAAACATGTTTAATACAATAAATACAAGGGAATAGAATTAAAAAAAAAACTTACTACCTCAGCCTGGACTCGAACCCGGATATCCAGCTGGAATGCTACCAATTACACCACCGAGGCCAGCCAGATAATTCATTATATTCCCCGCTCTCTACTGGGAGTCTAAACCTCCGAGTAAGACGAATATAGTTCATGTTTAATATATTTTTCAAATGAGAAGGAGCGCAGATTATTTGTATAAGTCATTTCTTATAATGAAATTATATGAAAAATAATTTCATTCTTTGTAGAAGGAGTTGTAGGTGTAGAGTGCAGGGGAGTTAGCTTAGGCGGGGATTGGGAAGCAAACAGACAGACAGCCTCTGATTGGCGTACTCCCTTCTAATCAGCTTATCAGATTGGCGTCCTAACACCACCAGCTGGGCATTATCCTGCCGAAGCCCATCTCTGCAGCTTCCTGCAATCCTCAATCCTCGGTCTTCTCTGCAAATTCTCCGATTCTGATGTCCCTGAACCCCAGAAAGAAATATGCATATTACAAATAGAGAGTTTTTTTTTTACCGTAGATACTATTATTAGATGTTTTTTGTTGGGGTTCGGTCAATGTAGAGTGGTATCGCCTTTTGGTGGTGGCGAGTCTGCTAGGAAGATCTGGGAGGCCATGTTGCGTGCCTGCAGTCTTTGTGAAGAGCTGGACGTTGTAGGAACACCCCAAGTTATGTTATTTTCATAGTCAAAACGGAAAGTTTTTTTACCGTAGAGATTATTATTAGATGTGTTTTATTGGGGTTCGGCCAAGGTTGTCACTACCTTGACCAAACTCCAACAAAAACATCTAATAATAGTAATATGCATATTTTGGTGTGGTACATCAATAGTTGAGGTTCAATATGAAATGAGTTTAGAAGAAGAAAGTGGTCTTAACAAGTATTTAATTAGCAAGATTTTTTTAATAACCCCAACGTTTCGGTTTGCAAGCTATCTTTAGATCTAATAATCTTGGCAGAATGAGAGGGAGTAGGGAGTTACAACACGTAACCGTAATGAAAATCTAAAATAGGATAGAAAAAAGTAAAACAAAAAAAAACGAAAAAAAAAAAAAATAATAATTACAAAAATTATTAAAATTGTAGAAAAAAATTCACTCTTCGCCGAGGGCGGAGGGAGAAGGGGAATAAATAGGGACTTTTCAGTTGTTGTTTATCTCTTTCTCTCTTGATTTTCTCAGTAGTTTGCCCTGTAGCCGTAGCAGTAGAGCTTCAGTGGGGGGTTCGAGTGCTACTTTTGGCAAAACAATTAGTACTCTTAGGGGATTACTAAAATGCAGAATTGAAGAATTGCTGGCGCAGGGGAAGATGGAGAAAGCACACCACTCTCCCACTACCCGTCCACTCCCTATTATGTGGATACATAACTTCTACATTATCTATAAAAATAAAATAACATAAAAATAATAATAATAAATGTATAATAAAATATAATGAAAGGCTTATGGCATTAGATATACTAAGGTCTTCACGGAGCTTATTTAAGAATTTAACCCTGAAACCCATTATCCTCGTTTTCTTTATCAAATTTTATGAAAAAAAAAAGTTATTTATTCTCATTTCCAAAGAAACGTGGGAAATCTACTTGGTGTAAGCTGTTCCTGCGTAAAGAATTTGTTTTATTTTCTCTGCTTGTATTAATCTACAATATGTAAATTTAATTTATAAAGACGGAACTTCTTGTAACAACATTTTGTATGCGTCTAATAAAATGTATTATTATTCTCTTTTCTTATTAAAATAGTGATCCTATACTCCTTTGTATTGCTCTCCGTGACTTGAATTTTCCAAATACTGACTGGTTCATGTCTGAAATTGTCGTCAATAATTGTTGGCTACACTTCGAAAAAGAGTTTCTCGTCCAAAAATATATTTTATGGTTTATTATTGAAAATGGGTAAATTTAATCTTGGGGATTGGTAAACATTTTTAAAAAAAAGTAATCTTATACATACCTGACAATGGGAAGATTTGATTTTAAACTGACGGAGGCTTAACTACTTCTAAAAAACGAGAGGAACGGAATGCATATGGACTAAGCTGGATTTGAAGAGGACAACTGAAAGCCTTAGGGGAGGATTTCAGTGAAGTGGGATAAGCTACTGAATGGCTGTCGTGGAGGGAGGGCCCCCGGGGGTAAGTGACTGCCAGTTAATGGTGTATACTGATACCCGATAGGTGTCGCTCCTATCGCAGCGCCTCTCTCTCTGTCTCTGGGACCATAACCTGTGAGCCCTCCCCCACCCTGTTAATCTGGGCTTCCACTACTCTAGCCTAGCGTACAGCTGGCAGTTGCTGATAGCGTGCTCGGGTAGGGAGGGGGGAAATGGGGTGGGAGAATGGTACTGAGGAGGGGGAGGCCTTGAAGTCGAGGAAAAATAATTGGCATGATACGGGTAGAGAGAAAGCATGACGACACAAAATATTTTAAAAGACCAAAAATATCAAATAAATTCTCATAAAAATACATTTTTTGTTTAATTTAAATATTTGTCCTTGCTTTCATTATAATACCAGTTAATTTTTAAATAATTGGCTAATTACTTATTCTTCCGCGAGATTCTTTCTCTTAAAAAATAATAATATTAAACTCCTGATTGTTAAATAAACAAATATTCTTCAATGAAATCAAAATATAGAAAGCAATAAAATCAATAAAAAAATAAAATCGCGACACGCTGACATTGCATAGTCCAAGATTTTACACGTTAAATTAAAAATGAATATAAATGAAAGTAAATGACGATATTTATTTTATAAGCTGTAGATGAGCAATAAATGTAAAAGGATTATACACTAAGGTTTGCTATCACTGGAATAAGAAAATAGGGGAGACGTACACATACCACTTCTTAAATATGTGTTTTTTTGTAAAAAAAAAAATTTATAGAACATTCGTAACTCAAATAACATCGTAGATATTTTGATTATAAATTTTGGTGTCCTCTAAATTCCCTGTCACCCTCATCCAATTTAATAAGAAACAATTTAAATTTTTTTAATAATAATTTAAAGGCTTGTAATGTACAATGCCAAATATTTAGAATTTTCAGCGAGGGGTCAGTGAACAACCGCTTATTCCTTCATGGTACCAACCAGTGAGTAGATTGATAAAAGTTGACTTTGGTAGAAGCGAATGCGTGGTGGCCAAGGCAAAAACTCGCCAAAGTGCATCGTTTGTTATGTCTTATTTAAAATCGATGAATATTGGAGAAAAAACTATGTAATGACGGATGTCCAAAAATATCGCTTCTGGTACACGATAATGATGAAAATGGCGGCGCCCGTAATTTACCGCTGAACCTATATCGCTGGAGAAGTCACGTGACAGACTAGATAATTTTTTGCAGAGGGGTGTGTGGAGAGGGATTTGAACGAATTGCCTAGTAACGAATATCATAGCTTGTGGCGTCGTATGAGCAAATTTTTCACATATGAACAGAGATAAAAGCTTAAATTTTGAAAACGAATTTGTTTAAAAAAATATATAAGCATTCTTATGATAAAGAAATAACAGTAAATACGTATTAAAATACAAATTAACTTACTTTGTTATTCTTGCAAATTTGAGTAATATTACTCCCCTGGCAGGTTATAAATATTATGCAAATATTTTTGAGAGTACTATTATTTGAATCATTTACCTGCTACTGCACTATTGAGAAATAAGAGGAATGTAAGTGGGGGATTTCTGTGAGTCTTCTGTAGTGGACAGGATTTCTCCAGTATGGCCTCTTTCATAATGGCATCAGTATGCAGGTTCCAGCTCACTCCAGACCAGCAGAATTTCCAGAACCATATCATACCGACTTGTACTATTCAAATAAGCTCTCCTTCGCCTGGAATACAGGAAGCTCCTCTGCAATATTAGCCCTCAGCGTCCCTGCCTTTGTGATAATTCACTTCTCCAGGCATTATTGAATATATTAGCCGTTGGGGACTAGATACGCGCACAATAATATAACAAATAATAATGATAAATAAATAAATTTTTCATTTTAACAACTTTTTTTTATTAAAAAAAAAATCTTGTCGCTAGAATTTTATATAATCCCACCAATCTAAATAGTTCCAAAGTATAAGTAAAATAATAACTTTTAATTATGAAAATAATTTTTAAAAAAATAGTAGATTGAGCAATGATTTTTAGAGCATACATAGCTAGCTGTCTGTAATTAAAATTGAGCATTAAACTTGTTGTGTTGTATACTTAAAGTTTTATTATTAGATGCTTTTTGTTGGGGTTGAGTGAAGGTAGATCCAAAAAAATACAAATTAAAAAAAAAACGGGAGGTCAGTCATGGAAATGTAGACTTAGGGACTGGACGTCCCCTCTCGTCTTCATGATAGCCCTGAAGATGGCTTACAATGTAAGCCGAAACGTCGGCAGATAATTGAAAAAAAATACATTTATTTTTTTGGATCTACCTTGACCGAATCCCTAAAAATAGCATCTAATAATAATACCTACGGTCAACAAACTCTCCATTTGAACATACAACATAACTTGGGGTTCTTACAATGTCTAACTCTAAACAAGACCTCCCAGATCTCACCTGCAGACGCACTGCCACCAAAAGACGTCACAACACTACTTCACAAACTACAATTACATCGGATGTTACCAGCCAGGAAGACATCAACATCTACCATTAAAGGTAGATGGTTTTTTTCGCTACTTTAAAACCAAATACCCCTCACTTATTAAACCCTTCAATAAAATAATAGTATTACATAAGACATTAGTCTCCAACAAGCAGCAACTAATATTTTTGTTAAAATGTAGGTCACAAAAAGTTTTCCACAATTTCATTACTAAAATTTGTAAAAATATCACCACACCTCTCCAAAAACATAATAACATTAATACTCTTAAAGTTTTATGTGTTGCACTGATGTGAATGTTTATAGTAATGGTATATTTCATTGGTGGTATGTTACTATTTTGTCGTTATGGAAATGCCATGTTGAGGTTGAATGGGGAGATGTGAGGTGGGAAGCCGCTGCAAAGTTAGCTATTAGTGCCACAAACTTCGGGCTAGAGCTTACCTATTGTCTCTCAGTCGCTAGGTAACCTTGACATGGGGGGACTCCTGTGAGTTCTAGCGTTCGTTCTACTCGGCAGACATTATGCTCTTGTCAATCCTGAGTATGCATATCCAACCATTCTGTCGAGACATAATCAATGACCACTCTTGATCCGACCGAATGGCGCAGACGAACCCTACATATTGGTTGTAAGGTGGTACGTTATGTCAAAGTGATCAGTGTTGTCTATTCGATTTCGTATCTTAGGCATTTCGCATCAGGTATGGACGAGGAACTGGGGCACCCCTCTCCTGTGTCATTTTGTTTTGTAGGAATTTAAATTGGCAGCCTTAGTTTAAAAAAAAAAATTCTCTAACGTTATTTATTCAAAATTTTATTTAAGAGTATTTTTCTCAAAATTGAGTATAAACAGCATAAAATAATGTATTGTAGAAACTCAAAGTTTTGAACTATTCTAAGATATAATGCTTTTGAGCAACAAATTGAAACGTAAAATGAATACAAATATAATTGTAGAATTTTGGTTTTAAATAATATATTGTCCAAAAAATAAGTTGGATCAACTAAGTTAGGTTTATAATTAATAACATCTAATCAAAAACTAATAAAAATATTTTTTATTATTTGGGTAAACGTTTGTCAAATGCTCTTTATAGCTCTTCTAAGCTTAAGCTAAGAATTGTTAGTGTTATTAAAAACAAACTATTTATACAAATAGAAACATTTAATAATTCTTCCACTACTGCCAATAGAGAAAATCCACTTTACAATCGATATCTCTCAACCTAATTGATAACTCAACGGATACTCCTTAATCACTGATAACTTGTGTGATAATCTGATATAACAAAACAAATATACAATATGAATATAGGTATTGCATTCCGGGTTTCCACGGTAAGTTTACTTTAAAATAATTTTGAATTGAGACTTTAAAAAAATGGTTAAATAAAATAGACGTTCACTCACTGACGTTAAAGACTGCAGTTAAGTGATATTTTTCAATTTAAACCTTCACGTTTAATATATAATGATATTTGAGTTTTAATTGTTAATTTCCGATTTACAATTCAAAGCTACATTGCAATGAACAGTGACTCTGGGTTATTCATCCAACTTAGTACACCGACAAAATATCTGTTGTTCATTTGTATTATCGTGATAATTATAGCTCGTTGGTCCGCGGTATTCTGTGTGTTTTACAGCCACTTAATTTCAATTAATATTGCACCCATCAAATTCCTTAGGCATTAAAAATATTAAATTAGATTTCATAGTTTCTTTGGTTATATGATATAAATATTACAAAATACATTTTACATTCACTATATTGTTTATATATATTCTAACACTAAATTAACGAATTATGATTAAATTAATTGAATAATACAAATTTTGTATTCACCTAAACCATTCATCCTCTTCAATTTCAGTCAATAAAAAACTTACTATCAGTTTGCAAAATAAAGCTGTAATACCGAGTTATGATTGATTAATTTTAGGATTATGGATGTGGGGGCATATTTAGACATATACATATATTTACAACATACATACATTTATAACATTTTGAACGGATAACCGAAAATAATTTATTTGGGGAAAAAAAAAAAAACTATGAACTCATTCGACGTTATAGACTGAAGTGCTCAAAATTGAAAAGCTTTTAACTCTCTGCTGAAAGGAAAAAAAAAGTGTGAATAACGATTTAGAAACCCGTTCAGAACTTTAAAAAAAAAAATTACGGCTCTTAGCACTGTCCTGCTTCTTAAAATTCAGTTTTTACTAACTGAAATTGTTTGTGCCCTAGCCCTATTATTATTATTATTGACAAATTACACTCCTTCTTTATTTTTTTGTAAAATATTACATAAATATTTGATTCATTATAGAAAAATGAAAGTTTTCCGAGAAGAAAATGATAGGAGAAAGAATTCTACGCTCATGGAAACATCCTTATACTTCTTTTATTATACATATTTTACAAGAATGTTAATAAAGTATAAATCAATAATAAAAATATTTACTATAAATTTTTTCCATTTTAGTACAATAACGAAGGATTTTTTTTGTTACATGTGGCCCTCATAACCTACTAAGCCTTATTCAAAGGTTTTGCAAATGTATTTGAACTATAAAACTCATGGTTTAGTGTGCAGTGGCTTCAGATCTATATAATTGTTTTATGAAGAAGATAAAGTAATATATGTCTAGATAAATATATTAAATTTTGAACCGAATAAAATATTACCTTTTTTAAAATCGGTGTAGAATGAAGAGGTTTTTCCAGCAAGAGTCTGCCAAGTAATAAAAATTGTAAGACATTCATTTATATTAAAAATTAAATTTTAAAAATCTAGAGATTATTATTAGATGATTTTAGTTGGGGTTCGGTCAAGGTAGATCTTAAAAAAAATACAAATTAAAAAAAAAGTGTATTTTTTAAAATGATTATCTGCCAACGTTTCGGCTTACATTGTAAGCCATCTTCAGGGCTATCACGAAAACGAGAGAGCACGTCCTGTCCCTAAGTTCACATTTCCATTACTCATTCATCAGTCTCTCGTCTTTATGATAGCCCTGAATTTTTACAATGTAAGCCGAAACGTTGGCAGATAATCATTTAAAAAAATACACTTTTTTTTAAAATTTGTATTTTTTTTTTATCAACCTTGACCGAACCCCAACTAAAATCATCTAACAATAATATCTACGGTAAAAAAAAAAAACTCCTCTAGAAATTATCTTTTTTCATCCTTGACGTTTAAAAAAAATACCAAAATAAAATAGCTATTGTAAGTAGAAGGGTATTTTTGGTTCCTCATAATTTGGTATTGTAAGGGATGGTTTCAGAGGGAATGATATGTATTTGTTGTCAAATCTAACCCCTACAAGAGGCACAGTTCCTTTTTATGCTAACAGAGCGCACTTCTGTAATTACTCAGCTTTACTCAAGTCTAGCGGACTAACCACCAACTCGGGTTAACCTCACTGGCCTCGCGTTACATATTACTTTATAAGTAGAAATAAATTCCATCAAGGCACAAATTGGAGAGACACCTTGGATTTATACGTAATAAGCTCGAAGGGGGGGGGGGGGCGTAGACGTCAGAAGTTTGCCGAGTCCCGGTGAGTTGAGTAAAAGTTACTCATAACTTTGGCTCCTTCGCCTTCCCTGGGAACTTGTTATTTATGACGTACATACACATTTGTAGCGCTGTCGAGAGCCATTTAGCCCTCCTTATACCTCCATGTCGAACCTCTTCCACCGCGTAGGTGATGACACACGTCCAGATAGGAATTAGAATCAGCAGGAGTAATTTTTCCTCGTACGGTGAAGAGGGAACTACAGTAGGTCATCAGGAAGAAAATTCACACACACAAGCTACCGAAGCATATTCTTCTTTGATTATATCATATGTTTAACATAATTAATCGAATTTATTTTACTTTTAAAATAGTCATTTAAATTACATCATATTTAATTTCAAATATGTTTATTTTAGATGTAATTGCTATCAATTCCCACTATTTTATTAACAGTAATTAACGCAATAATCCAAGGCATTATTGGAGAGACCCGTCAAACCCTCATAGTTATAAAGCATATTTATTANATATTGGAACTGTGAAGGATATGTATATCTATGCTTTTAAATTTCCATTAATTACTCCATTCTGGCCTAGGACTATTACCTGTTGTTATCTATTTTAGTATAATTATCTCATAAATAATCAGGAAATATAGTAAAGCTATAAAAATATTATGTCTGGTAGAATCCAAAATCGACTAAGATTAATTAATACAATTAATATTACCTTCTTGAGGTCCAACCATAGAAGTATATTACTAATTGCATTCATTATGCATTATAAATCATTTCTGTATCCATACAGGTAAGGGGAAAGAAGACTGTTCTTATTAATATAAAGAGAGAGAGATTAGATTAGTTCTTTATTGTCATAGGATGCATATCCTTTCTTCCTGACAATTTAAGGCTACATATAACTTACACTTTTATATAATTTACACACAAAAAAAATTCTATGTAATAAAATGAAATACAGAATGTATATAAAATTATAAATAAATGAACAGTAAATGAATATTTTATAGGTATATCATTATATGACTACATACTTACATTTTAAATAATTATATTTCCACCCTAACAAATGATCACTAAAAAATAAATAACACATATGCTTGCCTAGTCGCTTCAAATATGCTTCAAGCAGGCCTTTCGGAAGAACGACGACCCTTTCACCTTATGTGGCAATGCATTTAGCTCCCTCGTTGCTGCGACGGGGAATGCACTCCTAAATACGTCTGTTCTACAGGTAGATGATTGGAGCATTCCAGAATGCCTTTCTAATCCATGAGAAATTGTCGTCTCTCAGCAATCTAAAATTTTTTTTTGCTAAGCATAACAGAATCACCCTCATGTAGTCCTCTGTTATGAGCCATCCTAGCCAAGAACGTTTCTGAGTAATATTTTCATCCCATCGCATACCATGGATATATCTAATGACCGCATTCACTGCCCTCTGGATCCGGATGTCCTCCGTGTTGTTAATTTCTATGTAGACCGAATCGCAATACCAGACTAAAGGGAGAATCAAGGAGAACACCAACCTCGCCTTTACCTCTTCTGACGCTGATAAGCGCTCCCATCTCATATGGAGTGGGAGAGAGGGTGAGGGTGAGAGGGAGAGGGTGAGGGAGAGTGTGAGGGGGGGGGGAGGAGAAAGAGGGAGAAAGGTGGTAGAGAAAAGGAGAGAATCTTTGAATAGTTATGGAGTGGGGGATGTGAAAGAAAGTTTGGATAAAACTGCATTTAGGTAGAACTATAGTGAATGGCTGCTGCCCCTAGGGCTAATGCATTAGAGGAGTGCTCCATCCAAATGCTCTTTTCTTCTAGCTTCCTTTTTATTTATACTTTGTATGTGTTTCTCTCTCTCCCCATTCGCCATTGCCACTGTCGCATTGCTATTCTTCCTCTCCATCGCTCACAACTATTGCTCTATCTCTCTCTCTATGTATGCAAACACACCCTCACGCATACATAAGCTTACTTGTTTGTGTGTATTTGTCCTATATATATTGCCCGTGCGCCTGGAATGGTTACATATACTTGCAATCGAGCCTTTCATTGTATCATGTCCACCCTGCAGTTGCGTAAGTCCGTGTATATGTGTGTGTATCTGCGGTTCCGCAATCCAGGAATTCCTGGATTTCCATAGAATACCAATGAATCCAATACAATGCCTACGCATTTCAGGGGAAAACCATCAGAGGTTAATTAGTTTACAACTATCTCAGCATTTACCGTTTCTTCTTCCGGGTTGGACCGTGTCAAATTGTTGTTATTTGCTGAGCTTTCGCACATCATGTGATGGCTTCTTCAGGGCTTTTATTCTTCTTCTTCTTCCCATCACATGATGTGCAAAAGCTCGGCAAATAACACCAATTTGACACGGTCCTACCCGGAAGAAGAAACGGTAAATACTTCTGACGACTTTCGAAGCCTACGTGAATATCTCAGCATTGTCATTCATCATAGTAATTATTTCTTCTAAAATTAGAACAATTATTACATAGCAAGTACTGATTGGTGCATGAAAAAGTACCATGAAATTTCGAATCACATCTGTTGAAAACCTGTTGTAGGTATTGTTGTTTACAGACTTTTAGCAGTCTTTAGAAGACAATTTTAACAGAGAAGAGGTTCAGTTATATAAAAAATCATGGAGTGAAGTCACTGTGTTTAATGATTGCATAAAAGTAAGTAGACATTATTTAGTATATACTGGAAAAACATAAAATATGTTTGATTTTCTGTTTTCACTGGCTTTAATTTTCCTTAAATTTCATTGAATTGGACAGGCTTTTGTGATTATGAAATTGAAGTAATATATTTTCTAAGTGTGAAATGCAAATGCAATATGCAAGCAGCAGGACAAGAACTTTACGCATGTGTTTTACATGGGTTACCAGAAATAACTGTTATTTGATGTGTTAGTGGTACAGTGATTGTCGTCAGTTCCTGTACCCTTCGCCATTCACAAGTAATGTCTTCCACCAGAGTGAAAGACCCTTCCAGTCGTGTGGAACAAAGCCTTCCTCGGAGACATCCTCTCTTCCATATCGTTCTACTAACATCTCCTAGACCGATTTCTTTCTGTTGGGATTACCCGGAGAAGTCTAATCGTACATCAATTTCGAAAGTAGAGCTCAGGTATTCAGACGAATGAAGCGACCTCGTCACAGGCTAATGTTTACGAACGTCACAACATATATCCCATCTTGTATTTCTGGAATATTTGCGATAAATGTAAACAATCGAGTCTTTCACTGTATCAAGTCCACTCTGAAGATGAGTGCTCCCAGGTTTGTGTGTTTGTATGGAGAATACCTTATAGTCCTATTATTTGCCTTATGTAGTTATGTGTGATTTTCTATTATTCGTACCAAAAAATTCACTATAACTAAACGAACCCTTTCAAAGCATCAAGCTATCATCACTACAGTGCTGAAGATTGTATTTTTTCTTCATAAGATTTCGCTCTTACTCTCAGCTTACCTTGCAAAGACATTTTCTTTTTTGGATCCTTCCGAAATTGAGTCCAGTAGCGATCATCACCAATTTCATGCAATTATGTTTTGAGAGGTTCTTAACTCTCTCAAGGAATCCTTATCATCAGCAATACTTTAATGGTATATTAAATTGGTCTTTTACTGCTACATAAGAAGCTTATTCAAAAAAATAAAGTGACTAATACTAGGTAAATAATCAAAGGGTTATTTCTACCACCAATGAATATAGAACTATCATACCTTTTATTATCCGTCTTCATTGGTTTCTGCAAACCATCTTCTGTTAGCGAGGGCTTTCGGACATTGTCCGTCCTCGTGGCCGAATACATGTGTTCACTGTCTGTATTCAACTGTTGTTCAAAGTTGAATACAGACAATGACAGTGAACACATGTATTCGGCCACGAGGATGGACAATGTCCGAAAGCGCTCGCCAACAGAAGATGGTTTGCAGAAACCAATGAAGACGGATAATAAAAGGTATGATATTTCTATATTCATTGGTGGTAGAAATAACCCTTTGATTATTTACCTAGTATTAGTCACTTTATTTTTTTGAATAAGCTTCTTATGTAGCAGTAAAAGACCAATTTAATATACCATTAAAGTATTGCTGATGATAAGGATTCCTTGAGAGAGTTAAGAACCTCTCAAAACATAATTGCATGAAATTGGTGATGATCGCTACTGGACTCAATTTCGGAAGGATCCAAAAAAGAAAATGTCTTTGCAAGGTAAGCTGAGAGTAAGAGCGAAATCTTATGAAGAAAAAATACAATCTTCAGCACTGTAGTGATGATAGCTTGATGCTTTGAAAGGGTTCGTTTAGTTATAGTGAATTTTTTGGTACGAATAATAGAAAATCACACATAACTACATAAGGCAAATAATAGGACTATAAGGTATTCTCCATACAAACACACAAACCTGGGAGCACTCATCTTCAGAGTGGACTTGATACAGTGAAAGACTCGATTGTTTACATTTATCGCAAATATTCCAGAAATACAAGATGGGATATATGTTGTGACGTTCGTAAACATTAGCCTGTGACGAGGTCGCTTCATTCGTCTGAATACCTGAGCTCTACTTTCGAAATTGATGTACGATTAGACTTCTCCGGGTAATCCCAACAGAAAGAAATCGGTCTAGGAGATGTTAGTAGAACGATATGGAAGAGAGGATGTCTCCGAGGAAGGCTTTGTTCCACACGACTGGAAGGGTCTTTCACTCTGGTGGAAGACATTACTTGTGAATGGCGAAGGGTACAGGAACTGACGACAATCACTGTACCACTAACACATCAAATAACAGTTATTTCTGGTAACCCATGTAAAACACATGCGTAAAGTTCTTGTCCTGCTGCTTGCATATTGCATTTGCATTTCACACTTAGAAAATATATTACTTCAATTTCATAATCACAAAAGCCTGTCCAATTCAATGAAATTTAAGGAAAATTAAAGCCAGTGAAAACAGAAAATCAAACATATTTTATGTTTTTCCAGTATATACTAAATAATGTCTACTTACTTTTATGCAATCATTAAACACAGTGACTTCACTCCATGATTTTTTATATAACTGAACCTCTTCTCTGTTAAAATTGTCTTCTANATTTATTTATTTATATGCATGAGCGTAAAATTCTCTCAATATTATACTATTTGTTGAAGTTATTAAAAAATCACAGGTAGAAACTAGGCCAGAAGGTATACGCGTAGAGGGGGGGGGGACTGTGACAGGAGATGTATATCTCAGCAAATAAGTAAAGTCGCGCGGTGGAGGGTTCCAGTGAAGTTTGATGACTGTGTACAGTGCCCGGAGTTAGCACAACTTGATGTCGCCTTCCTGTCACTCGTAGCCAGAGAGTTCGAGAACCCTCACCTCCTACGTATTTTATTTACGCTTCAGGAGGTTCAAGTGCTCCTCCCCTCAACTGGGAAACCTAAATTTCCCCCCTCACCCCCCCATCAACCCTTAAATTTACAGATTTTAACGAATTCTCATGAAATGCTGCTACTCAACTTCCTCTTCTATCATTCCCTCCCCCCCCCATGCTCACTATCTCTCTCCTCTCTCTCTCTCCCTCACTCTCTCCCCCTCTCTCTCTCCTTCCTCCACTTTCTCCCCCACTTCACCCCTCACTCACCCCACTCACTCTCACTCACACTCCCTCTCCCACTCTCTCAATGTAATGAAATTAACGCAACTTAAAGTATACGAATATTAACAAATGTTCATTGTGTATTGTCTGTGAGAGAGGACACATCGTCCTAAGGCAATAAATAATTTATCTATCTATCTTATCTGTGCGTGTGTACTGCCAGATTTTTTTTTGCAGTGAAACAGTGTACGAAGCATTCAAGTACAAAACCAAAAACCTTAATATTTTCTTCGAAGTATTAGACAAGGTATACATCTGTCTCAGAAACCTTTACTTTTCCCTTAATTGTCAACATTGGTTTTCATTCTGAAAACCATAATATCTATAAAATAAAACATGAAATTTTGGATAGATTATAAATGATTGAAAGAATAGATTGTATAATTTTATCTTAATGACAATATCAAGTTTTGGTAAAAAATAATATCCTTCCTTATCTCTGATAATGTAGCAAATCACTTTGTGTAACAGATAACGGTTTACGGCCCTCACACCTTTTCCAGTCTGTAATGTGTTTCTCCATCAGGCCGTCAGTAACTGTTTTTTTTTTGTGTTAACAGTAATAATAATATCATTATATTTGTTACAATTTTAGTCATGTATCGCCGGAAAATTAAATACGGAATTACTAATTAATAACAGAGCATGTATTAATAATGGAGCAGGTCGTTCTGACAGAAAGAGAACCTAATCGAAAGATGTGAAGTTCAATACTCATTGTGCACAAGGGATTTCTTCTTTCTTTCTGTGCTTCTGTTTGTGAAGACCAAGGGGATACCTGGTGGGCTCCTAGAAATACCCAAACCAGACGCTGATTACTGTACTGCTGACATTGACGACGATGAGATATAAAGGAAAATGAGAGAAAGAAGACTTGAGAAATAATGGGCTTTGTCTTGGGACAACAAACCTAATTATATAGAAAATAAACTGAGGAGAAAATTAAAACTGAAGAAAATTATTTTTAGCTACTTTTCATCAATAAACCCCTTTTTGCAACGTAAAGTAAGAAAGACTGTCAACTGACTTGAAGGTCACCATGACGAGGATAAAAAGTCACTCTCAACTTATTTAAACTTTTTGATTACTCTTACTTACTGATACTTTAAAAATAGAATACATTTCAACTCTTTTTTTTTGCTTTAGTGAATGCTCTAAAGCTTATGATTATATAATATTTTATTAAATTATTAATATAAATATTGAGTAAGTATTTGAGCAAAATAAATCAAATAGAACCGTTGATTGGGTTCCCAGAAAAATGAAAACTCAACTCAGATTTGTTCACTAACATTAGAACCTTTTACACTGAAATATAACTTATACTTGTGGGGGATTACCATAATGCGAAACTATTAATTTAATGGTGTTAAATGTATTAGAAAAGGTTCAGTTAGAAATTGAAAAAAAAAAAAAGATCAAATGTAAGGGAAATGATAAAAAGTTGATATTAGATGATTTTAGTTGGGGTTCGGTCAAGGTAGATCCAAAAAAACACAAATTTAAAAAAATCTATTTTTTAAAAAGATTATCTGCCAAAGTTTTGGCTTACATTGTAAGCCATCTTCAGGGCTATCATGAAGACGAGAGAGGACGGCCTGTCCCTAAGTTCACATTTCCATGACTGCGAGTAAATTTTTTTTTTTTTCAGAGGGTGTAATATTTTGTCTAAAAATATTAAACATAAGAACTATTTGTTTTCTGATAAAATATATATTCTGTAAGCATTGATAATTAAATGACTTGGAAAATTTAAATACAGATACTTTTCAATTACTACGATGGGATTTCACTTGGTTTACACAACTCCTGTGTGATGGACTTTCATATACGAGAAATGTGATAAGAACGGAATAAATAAGATCTCAAGAATTTTGGTAACCGAATTTTCTCTTGTATGTAATATTGAATTCTATATTATAAGTAAATATGCACTCTTTACTACTAAGTACATTGACTAATATATATATATATA
>KZ807160.1:721147-734469 GCA_000696205.2 Oncopeltus fasciatus
GTACAATTCACGGACATATATATATATATATAAGAAGTTCGATACTTGAAATTCACATCAAATAATTAAAAAAATATATAATTGAATGGAACTACTTTTCATTCGTGAATTGCTGTTTAAACTGCGTTATATATGAAAATAAAGCCTGGTGACATTGGTGGTCAAAACCTGGAGCTGCTTCTCAAACGTTGGAAGAGCCTGGCATGGCAGACCAAGGAAAGGTGACTCTGAGAATCTGCTGGAATTGGAATGGAATCGCTGGACAAATCATTGATTGACTCGCTGCTCTCAATTCTGCGATCGAAGCAGGCGATTCAAGAAGAACGGCAGTATGTAATGGTGTTGATTCCCGACAACCTGACACGTCCTTAGTGACTCTGCAAAACTTGGGAGAGAGCTTAGCCGAGAAGTAATGGTGCATCCACCTGATATCCGCATCTGAGTTTCCTTCTCTGCAGAACTCTCTTAATGGAGTAAAGCCGGCGTCCGAAACAGGCTTGTGCAAACCACTTGGCTTCGTTTTTCGCCCAGACAAATAAGGAATAATAGGTTTACCAAAAAAAGTAGGGGAAAGTTATCAAGAAAACGGTACACAATGTTTGATTTTTTGGCTTTTTTTCTCACAGTTGTAAATTTTGATGGAGACACTGCTCTTTGCTTTGTTGAGAGACAAGTCTGTGTAAAACGTCTCAGGGCAGAAGAGATAGGGAAGATAACGAGGGAGAGAGAACAAAGTCTGCTAGTTTCGCGGGGAACGTGGTCAGTCCCCTCCCTAATGCCCTCCAAATATTAATATAACTTTTATTACAGCTATTATCGAGGGGGTAGGCAGGGGGTTAAAAACAAGGGTGGCCAGGAGAGAGCAGGCGGCGGTCCCTAACTGCCGGTTTTATGTGAGGAACAGTCGTGGAATATCTTATGCAGCCCCCGCTGTCCTTCATGAATAGATAAGCCGGCCATTCCACCGCACAACTATGGCAGAGAGCTGCACTAACCTCGCTGGATCCGCTCGCCATATTCCGCGTATCTCCCCGCCTTTATCGGAGCCACTTCCCGTCTGAGCATTATCCCGGCACTTCGCACCCGATGCTGCACTTCTGGGCGAATTGATTTAGAGGCCAATATCGTGTACAGGGGGGAGAAGATAGGGGGAGAAGGGACGGTCCACAACTAAATGCCGTTTTCACCTCTTCTGCAGATTTCCCTTAAGTAAATGGTGACATAATTTTCTTGTCTCCGATGAAGAAGATGAAAAAAAAAAAAATTAAAAATCCGCTTCGTAAGTTAATAGATTCTCCATCTTATAATACAAATGGAAATAAATAAGACTAAAGTAGTAGATCATTGAAGGGCAATCAATTTCTAGGTTATTACGCCCTATAAATATCCTTTAATATGTTTACTATAAATTAGTTAATAAAATACAGGAATCAGGATTATTTCGACTACTATAACAACCTAAATTAATGGATTTTTTATTTATTTCAATATTATTATATATTTAATAGATTTTAATAAATAAATTATTATTAACTAAAATAATAAATAATATCTCATTCTTTAATTTAGATTTTCCAGGCTATACCTGCTTTTTTAAGAAAGTTTAACAGCCCATCTACTGTAGAGGGGTTGTTCCCAAGGCACTCCGCCACATTCCTTCCAATGCCTTCCCTAGTGAAGTAATTCTGATAAACTGGGCGAACCTCTATGATGTGCTGGATTGTTAGGTGAACTTGGCAGGTATTACACTTAGGCGGCAGATCGTGGAGGTCCGGTGTGCCCAAGTGTCATGACACGAGATCAGTCTCACCCACATCAGTAATATAAATAAGAGTAAATTTAATCTTACAAGCACGATACGGACATGATTACAGGAGTAAAGATAAGTTTACTTTACTATTAAATATATATTATTAATTAGTAAAATAACAGAATGTGTAACTTTCATCAAATTACAAATATACAAAACGCCAAGAAAAATATATTGTAATTTCCTTCCTTTATGAACACATAATCAATATTCAAAATAATATAATAAAAATAGTATTAATACTATTTGAGAGTTGTGTCATTGGTCACCTTCTCTCCTCATGTGATTGATATTGAATGTCAGGGATAGCTGAGGGAGCTCTCAGGAATAGATGTTATAAGGGTAGAAATCCGTCTTCAAATGCACTTTTTTATTTCTATTTACCATTTGCAATTGCAACTTATTTCCTGCTGCTAACTCCCTCCCAACATTGATTTAACCTCAAAATGCAAATCACAAATTTTTTTTTTACTCTAGTATTAAAGAAGATTTTATGGATTTTTCAATTTAGAATCTCTCAAATCCTTCCTCACTTTCATTCTCTCTTTTCTTCTCGTGCATTCGTGTAAAACTATTATATATATATATTTAAAGTTTTTAATGATTTATTACAATGTAAGTTAATATTATGAATACGTTATTATCTAAAATTGAGTGTGGTGACAGAGACTTATGTACCTTGAAAAAATGTATTCGTGACTTGCGTCCCTCTCTTGTTAAGGGTAACTAGAAGAAGGAGTAACAGTGAGAATGCAGTAACAGTGGACTTTGTAATAGAAGAGGCATTGGTGGTAGGGACTGGAACTTGTCTGTCTCCCCACAAAGAACGGTCTGTTCAGCAAATAGTGACTGTTATTTTTATGTGTGTACCTGTTACTTTTGAAAGTCGGTGACAGAGGGTAACAAAATGACAGGTATAGACTTTCCGAACCATCCTCAGCACTGAGCATGGGACTTGAACTCTCATGCATGTCTTCACCTTTAGCCTCCTCTGTATCCGAACGCCATTATAACCTAACCCCTAATGAAAGACAAACGAGGAGCGTTTATCCAAGGGTAGCTACCCGAAAGGCCCTGCGACACGCAGCTTAAGCATGGACATTGTTTGCTCTCGTCGCGTTCATTTTCTTTGATATTCGCTTTTTTAAAAATATTCTTTGTAATGTAAGGCCTTGTGAAAAAAAAAAAAAAAAAAAAAAAAAAGTAACGTAAGGAGAAATTAGAATGAGCGGTAGAAGACAGAAGGAGGAAGTATAATGGTCCTGTAATTAACATAACGTCCACTGGAAAGAACTCAGAGAGCTTTCTTTGAATTATAGATGGCTGTACTTTTATTTAGACCGCGCTTACGTTACACCAAGCCACTTACTCTGGCGTTATTTTTATTTACTCTAATTAATTATTTATCTTATACCTAGCTAAAAATGTACAATTCACGGACATTTATGTTTTATTAAAATATTTCTCAGTTTTGAAGTTTCATACCTTCCCTGGAATATCTTAATTGTTTTTAACAATAATAAATATAAATGTCCTTATTTGTAAGCTCACGTTTGACTCTGTTTTTTTTTTTAAATTAGAAAAAATATATATAATGCCAGTCCATGATTCATTTGCCTGAAATAATATAAGATCGTTCACACGAGTAAGATGTTTTCGAATTATATCACTTTGGCTCTTAAATGAATCCATTACAAAAAGAGTCCGTGACGTAGAATATGTCTATACTAAGCATAAGTTGGATATTTTATTGGGTTAGATATACATGTGAGTAAGCGAGGAATTGTATCTTACAAGCCGGAGAGAGATTGAGTGTTAACTTTAAAACCACTGAACCTAGATCTACACTGAAAGAAGTACAAGGCTATCGGAGTTATATTCGTTGCTGTAAAAAGTTACGGTTTTCGTAAAATGCTGTGGAAAATAAATTACTTAACGTTCCAAAACCTTTTTTGTATTCAAATAACAAGGAAAATATTTCTTTCTTTTTTTCTACAACTCCCTTTTCCCTTATCAAATTACTATTAAAATGAATTCGTTGATGGGGACGCAATGAAAAGCTAAATTTGGTTTCTCGGCATTCGAAATAAGTGGGTCCGCTAAACGCCTAAAGCATCATAAAAAATTTAAAAAAAAAAAAAACTTTCTGTAACATTAAAAAAGTATAATAGGGGTTGTAAATGATATAAAATTATATTTTACACCTATTTAATTTTTTAAATTAATTTCTTAACGCTACTAGTAACTAATATTTTAGATTATTAAATTAATCATTCTGAACCCCTTTTCTTCCCCCAACGAGTGCGAAATGGCTTCTAATTTTTCCTTACCAGAGGACGCTAAAGTTGAGTCCCTTTCGTACCAGAATGAGGTTAGTGTTCTCCTTCCTCTCGTCACAATGGCGTTACTTTGGGCATCAATAATGTTAACCCCACTGGATTTATGAGATCCGTAAGTCTACTGGCGTCAATTCATCTAAGAGATTAACCCCTTACTGAAAATCACATGTACTCACAGAATACGAGGTTTGAAAGCAGAACCGATCAACCCTCTTCTTGAAAATCTACCTGATCGTGTATCCTAACTGCCAAAGCAACCTCCCCCCCACCCATTTCTACGAACTTGTAGAATCTACATGCTTATTTTACTATGAGAAATCGAAAACAGTATATATGTGTGTGTGTTTGTGTGTGAAGGAGCATTTACTGAAAGTGCAAACAAAACAAAAATATAGTAATAAACTGGTAAAAATAAATGGCTGAACAAGTTGGAACAATAATTTGAAAATTCACTTACCACAATTTTCAGCGTTCTTTAGTTTAAAAAAAACAACGTTCACAGCTTTTTCCACTGTAAATTCCACCAAGGAGACCGGATCATGTCTGGTTCAAGGTTTCCGCTTCTGCTTTGATGTGGAAATCTACAAATCCTGTAATTTCTTAAACCACCGTAAACCAATAATTTATAGAAACAAAATTTGACAACTGATGTCATAAAAATTTCGATAGTTTAAACTGCCAGCGTTTAAATTATCTAAGAAAATAATAATAATTTAAAATAAAAGAGTAACTGGTCATTTTATCGTGAGATAAATAGCACAGGTCTATTCACCACGGAAGTAGTAGCAAAATATAGAAAAGTGGCGTGAAAATGAATTTTAGAAGTGAATTACCGCACCATTTAGCGAAAGCATTAATTATAAAGGCATATGCTGTTAAACATAGATAGCGTCAAAATGTCTACATGTCATCTAATATAATTACTTTAACGCACTTATTTACGTCCATCTATGGAACATATGACATTTTTTTAAGATTAAGCAGCTCCTGAGTGATTTACTTCCTTTATACTATTATTAGAAAATATATATTTCAACAAGTTAACCTTACGATTTGCATAAAACATCTTAAATATTCAATTGAATTGTTATAGGAAGACACTTCAGCTACTTTTTTTTATTTTGTTATTTCATTGTTGGGATTTTCTAAAAGAAAACTATACAAATATTATGCAGAATTATATCATAAACTGAAAGAAAAAAATGACTCATTAATTATACTTATTTGATTAGCGAATCGATTTTATATCATTTTAATAAATTTAAATTTAAGATTGATTTTACTTTTTAATTAATGATCCAATAATTACAATTTCAATAACAGATAGGGACCAAGGCCCTATGTAGCTTTACGTTAGGGGTGGGTTCCTGGGGGTAGGTGGAGAGGTAATTCCAGTAGGGCGGTGTTTACTCATTCAACAGGAGTTTTAATGGAAGGCATAATCTCTCTGATTCGAAACAAGCAGTTAGCGTTCTGTTAATCCCCAAAGTGAGCTTACGACGACCCTCTGGGAAATCCTTAGTGCTCACTTAACGCTATGGAATGTCAACAGCCGCCCTTCACGACTAACTTAACGGGTCCTTTGTAAGTTTGTTTACATGTTTTAGAATAAATAGCACAATAAAGTGCCGGCAGCAGTGCTTTCTCTTGAGGGAATCAAGTTGGTTGATCCCAGGACACGCCAACTTTGAGAATGTTTTTGCTAATATTTACTGATCCCATAAAGGAAACAAAAAATGTCTATTCAAAATTAAATACACCGTGAGTGTGTGTGTTTCTTATAACTCCCTTCTCTAAAGTTTAAATGTAACAAATAAAACAAACCATATATGGTTTTCGCAAAACACTGGCTAATTAACTAAAGGCTGAATTTTATTGAGGATGAAGAGATGTTTGTAGTAGAATCAAAATTTTAATCGGATTATATTAATTTATTAATTATTAATGTTATGAATATAATTGAGATAAAAAAGAATTATGTCACACATAAGTACTATAAGAATTTATAAAAAAAATAAGAATCTCATTAAAAATATTTATGCTGAATTCGTTAATTTAGATTTCGATAAGACGGGAAAGGGGTTGTTATTGGTAGGTAGTTGATTTTTTTTTCATATTATATTTGACCAAGCCAGAAATCAAATTTGCGTACAAGTTAGGAACAATATTTTTCATTGTACTCCTTAAAACGTGCGTTGATTCAATAACAATTTGTATGTTTATACAATTTTATATTTCTTATGATAATCAAATAATCAAACAAAATTAAAACAACTCGTTTAAAAAGAACCAAAACATCGACTCAAACAACTTTATCATTTCTTTCTATCTAGTGATTAGAATGTTATCGTATTCTATTTCAAATATAGCTTGGCATTTGGTAAGAAATAGTTTTTAGTTGGTTTTATATTTCTTTTTTAATGTTTTCTGCCAGTTGAGAACTTCCAAATGTGTTTCTATATATTTATAACGGTTACTATAACTCAATTAGTTTCCCAGATGAGCTGTTCATTAAACTATTTCTCTTTTCTGCCTTAGACAGAAAAAGAGTCACTTTGGGTACTAAACCAAGTATTGAAAATATATTTTTTCTTTTGTTCCATTTTAAAAATGTGCTATTCTGTCAAGGAATATCTATTCGTATCAGGAATTAATACAGCACAAAACATGGGATGAGAATGTATGTGGTTTGCTATGAATGACAACTTTACTTTAAAAATTTTAATTACAATTATTATGTCTGTTTAACAAGCTGTTACAACTAGATTTTTTTTTAAACGCGTAATGCTAATATTTAAATATTGGTTTCGGTTTTGGAAGCTCTCATTACAGAACTACGAATATAATTGAACCCCATTAGTTTTTGATTTCAAGCCAGAAATCAAATTTGCGTACAAGTTATGAACTATATTACTATTAAATCACTTATTACTACTAAATCATTGCTAAAGGTGTATTTTATCTAAATTATAGTTAATATCGTATTTGGCATTTATTTTGCATAGTAAGACGGAATGTACTTTGGCACTATATCTGTCAAATGTACAGGGATAGATCTCTCAGGAGAAAAATTACGAATGATTATCCACACCTACATTTTAGGGGTGAACTATACATATAAGCTGTTTTAAGAAAGAATTTGTAAATTTGGTATTATACAGGCTCGAGTTAATGTATAAAAGTAAAAATGAGGGATTCATCTAAGGTATAGAAATACTTTTCCATGCTGACATTTAGTTGACATTTTCCAGCTGGAGAGACGCCAACTCAAGGTTCAGGACACCGCCCTTGGAAATAATGTCTCTAAGTACTCAGGAAAAACCCTTTCCAAACTGACAGATTTACATTTAAATTGGTAGAAGAAGTGGTTTGATGTTAATTTAGTTCGAAAACCTATATTAATTTTAATGAATGAAATATAAATTTTTTATTATTCAAAAACTGCTTCTACCTACCGAGTGACTTGCTTAATTCTCTATTTAGTAGTTTAATTTTCTTGAGAAAAATCTTCTAAAATCACTAAGCAAATTCCTTTCTATTTAATTTGAAAGCAGGACTCTACTTTCATTCCTGTTTCTTAATTCATACATTTTATTGAATGAGTTTTTAAAGTTTTTATTTTGTTATTTTATTTTAAAATTGAAATTAAGGTTTAATTCATAAAAAAATTGTGCCATATTGCGATATTTGATTATCCTTAAAGAAATTAAGCATTTTACGTTATTGCTACTACCCAACCTTTAATTAAAAATTTAGTTGTTACTATTGCTACAACTAAATATACTATTTTAATAAAAAAGCTTACTACCTCAGCCGGGAGTCAAACCCGGATATCCTGCTTGCCGGGCTGGCATGCTACCAATTACACCACAGAGGCCTATGGTTCGAGTCCCGGCTGACTTAGTCAGATTTTTTAAATTCAATTCCCATGCATTTATTGTATAAAATAAATGTGAGATTAAATACCTTGTAAAGATGTTATACAATATACTATTGTACACTCATGCAAAATTTATGTATTTGTACGAAGGAACGCTCACACAATCAAACTCACGCGTGTATGTTGTGTAGTATAAGACACTTTTACGGATGTGTTTATTTTCAAAATGCGGTACACTAGATATGGTGTCTGATCAGCTCAAGGATCCAGAGCCATAAGTAATCTAGCACCTTGGCCCAACTACAAACACACATACACAGACATATATAAGCAAATAATGAGAGGGAATGGAATCTGTCCCAGCCAGGACTCGAACCCGGATCTCCTGCTTACCGGGCCGGAATGCTTCCGTTACTCGGAAGCAAGAGATCCGGGCTCGAGTCCTGGCTGGGATAGATAGATTTTTTTATTCTATTCCCTCTCATTAATTGTTTAAATATTTACGTGTGATAATAAACCACAACCAAATAAATATTTATAAAGACATATATAAGTTCCTTTTGTCTTTCGTGAAACTCTATTATAATGAAATTATCTTTAATTTTAGAGGGAAAGGTAGAAAGAAGTAGGAAAACCGAAATAAGAGAAAAAAATTGAAAATTTTTAAATTATTGCTTTTACAAAAGTGATTTATGGTATATAATCAGTGTTAAATACAAGTGATTATCACATATGTTCAACGGTTATAAAGATCCTCAATTGCAAAGGCATATTACTGCAGACATGGTATAAGCAACTAACTTAATAACTTAGCTGTCTTACTGACGTCATTCTTCACATTCCCAGTGAACGATTCTATGCACCCGAGATCAGCTCATGGCCTTGTAACCTACAAATCGTACAAAAACAAATAAAAAATGTATGTTCTATTCGGGGTGGCTCCTAGCTATAGAGTTCACTGAACAACGTGCCCTACATACTGTGTCTTTCGGATCGCTTAACCTGGCCTGTCGGATTAAGCGAAAAGCTAATGGCGGCTATAAGGAAATTTTAGTTGTAACATTTGTGCCACGAATTTGAGGATTCAACTATCAATCAATATACTTCGCATCCCTGAACTAATAACCTAACGGTAATAATTATTTAATTTCCATTACATATGTATATAAACATACATTCAGTGTACTGTCATCAGAGCTTCATATTGAAAATTATCGGATTTAGTTATTGGCTAAAACCGAAGGGAATGGGGGGAGTCAGAAGAAGACCATATGTATGTACATTTCATTCATGATGTCACACATTTCAATATGTTTGACGTGGGCAGTACACTGAATGATTACATTCTGTGAATGTAGAAACACGGCGAACATATATTGAAATGACGAAAATACGGTTAGACAGGACGTGTAAAACATACCCCAAATACCAGATAATGTCGTTTTAGTACCACCAACATAATTTTAAACAAATATCATTACTTTGATGTTTTAGTTTAAAAAATTATATTAAAACACATTATGCTAAATAAAAATAGTCTTTAATGATGAGAGGATACAAAATTATGGTATTATAATCTGTTATATAGCATTAAAAATTAAAAAAATTATAAACTATACTGCCAAATATTGTGCAAGTACGTTGTCTTAACATACATTGATTTAAAATGTATTTATTAATATGCAGTTTTTATATTTAATATTAAAAATAAATATTTTTGAAATGAAATAAATTATATTAATGATGTGTATTTAAAAATCATCTATGGTAGGTAAAAATGGTGAAGATAAAACGAATTTTTTTTTTTTTTTTTAAGCAAATTTAAAGAAAAAGTAAATGAAGGTCGATAAATCTAGCAATTTAAAAGATAGTATTTTAAGATTTTAATCTTTTAGAGTTGTCTGATTCTGTTGACATTTTCGTAAGAAACCTAAAAGTTCCAGAACAGTTTATGAAAATCTGTTTAGCAATTTTTCTTTTTTTAAAAATGATTTTACAGCAATAGTTTACTTAATAATGCATTAAACAAATTAATCCTTAAAACAAATCAGTACAGATTATTAAAATGACGTAGATATCGCATTTCTATATCCTTTTGGCGAGCCTTTTGGTTGTCAGGCAGTTTTAAACTTTCAGCGCTTACTTAATCTTCCTCAGGCCTGAAGACTACGCTCATATGAAGTTAGGCATCATCTGAAGAGAGGGAAACTAAATCCTAAATAGTCAAACTTGTTTCTAACATTTCATTTTCGCTCGATATAAATATTACACATTTAAAGGAAGGTGGGGGGGGGGGGGTCGATGTTTTGAATTTTCTAAGTCAATTGCAGTAATATATTTTTCAGTTTTTTTTTTGTTTTTTTTACTTGATAAGAAAGAAGAAAAAGTCCGTTCGAAAACTATGCGATTTCTTCAGTATTGTAGTTGAAGAATATTTATGATTGAATTTTGATCCTCATTCAATCTTTCACTCTTGAATTGGATACTTCATTAAAAGGCATAAAATGACACCAGTAGTTGACATGCACAAAAAAAAAAAAAAAAAAATCCTTCGCAATTTATTGAATATAACTATTACAAAAAAAAAAAAAATATCTATATTGATTTAAATTCACTAAACTAAATATCGTGCCCAATCCAGCGAAAAAACTTTATTCGCTCTTCTTTATCACTCTTATTAATCCGATTTCGCATAATACAGAAATCGGTATTTTATTTTGCATTAAAAATCTTCTTCTTCTTTCTCCATCATATCAGCACGATGGATCTTAAAAGAACGTTAGGCGTGGAGAAGTGATAAGAAGTGATAGTGCCAATTTTCATACAGAAAAACGTCTAATGATAGCTGAAAAGAAGAGTTTTTTTGACCGTAGATATTATCATTCGATGATTTTAGTTGGGGTTCGGTCATGGAAATGTGAACTTAGGGACAGTTCGTCCTCTCTCGTCTTCATCATAGCCCTGAAGATGGCTTACAATGTAAGCCGAAACGTTGGCAGATAATCCTTTATTAAAAAATACATTTCTTTAAATTTGTGTTTTTTGTATATACCTTGACCGAACCCCAACTAAAATCATCTAAGAAGCATATTTTTTCTTTTATGAAATTATGAAAATGTGCTATTCTGTTAAGGAATATCTATTCGTACCTTTATTAAAACATACATTTTTTAAATTTGTATCTTTTTGTTTTTGATCTACCTTGACCGAACCCCAACTAAAATCATCTAAAAGTCTAATGATAGCTTTATAAAGTTTACAGTACAATGAATCCTACAATTCTAATTGTTCAATTTAGCCGCGAAAATATGCCATTCTTTGTGAAATGATTTAAACGCCTATTTTATCACCCTGAATGAAACATATTTCTGGGTACATTGAAAAGCGTTTGTTTTTTGTTCCGGCTATAAATTGAAGATAATCCCTACTCAAACTAGCCAGATTTTGCATAAAAAAGCTCTTTGTCGACTGTAAATTAAATTAAGGAAAACAAAAGATAGTGAGTGACCTTTAGAGCATTGACATACAGGCCCACACACAAAAATTCCTCATGACAGGAACCGTAAGATGTCTAATAAAAGAATCGAAATTCGCTTAAAGTAAATCAGGGAGTTTGCAAATTAGGAAAATTTCTCAGCTTGGTAAATAAATAATTATATTTAACGTTCGATATTATGTAAAAACACAAACAGGTACACACACAAACTACCATTTTTATAATAAAAAGGTCTAAAACAGCTAAATTTTTTCAAAAGATTTGTGTCACATATTTTTTTATTTAATGTATTATACTAACATAATTTATATATTTTAATAAGATATTTTAGAATATAGGGAATATTATTACGCCCTTCTCTATCTTCCTTGTCAGGAAGATTACTGTAGTTTACGAAAAGGGAGGGGGTAAAAGAGAGAGACCAAAAGCATAACAAGCTATATCTTTGATATTATTAAATTTACATAAATATTTATTGAATAGGTATGAAATTTAATCGTATAATATTTATGTTTTATATAATTTACATTAACTTACAGACATTTATTTTTTTCTGGCTTGAATTATTTAATTAGTTATTTATTTCCTTTCATTTTCATGCGGGGATATTTTTTTACATACCTATTAGATAATCGCCAGCTGATTTTAAATTTTCTGCATTCATTTCGTTTAAATTACAAAATTTCTCATTTTAAGATTAAAAGATTTTATGTTTAAATATCCGATTATAGTTTTTTTGTTTATAAAAAATATGTTTGTTTATTTTTATTAAAATTATTTTACGCTTAGTTTTTATGAATGAATGATAACGTTAAAGTTCATACAAAAAGATTTACCCTAATGAGAAAAAAGGTAAGATACATTTATTGTAAAAAGTATTTATACATTTTTCTTTTAGATTATGTCTCATTATAGCTATAAATTCTAGAAGAAGAAGACACTCAATTTTTTATTTATGTATTTCTGTGGAAGGGATGGGGAGAATCCTACTGTAAGATATTTATAAGACATGTATTCTAGCGGCTAGGTTTTCTTATGATACATTTAATTTTCGTCAATAAATTCTGATGAAATGCGATAGTAGAATCATTAGGAATAAGAAAATAAATTCTAAAATAACCGTAATTATTTTTCTTTTTTTTTTCAAATATGTTACATTTTATAGATGTTGTGTGCACCTCTTCGTGTAATCTCCAAAAGTTGTTTTTATAAACAATTTAAAAAAAAAGTATATACATTTTGAAGGAGGACAGCTGATTGCCTTTTGTGAGCCTTGAGCAGATCAGAGCGGTGCTCAAGCCCTCTCTGAGAAGCAAATTCAGTTGATTTCCAGTTTAATTGGTTTTAATTTAAGTAAAACTTTATTCCAGCAGGCGGAGGGGAGGAGGCCGGCTCGGAGGAGGGTTGAAGGAGGGTAGCGAAGGGGTGGGGGGGCGCACCCCTGCGTGGAATCTCGTCCGACTGAATCAAAAAGGAGATCTAATTTTATTCTAATTAGATCTGCGCTCTCTGATTTCTGTCAAACTGTAATGGTCACTTAAGAAGACTAACCTCTTAATTTTACTTAGTGGATCCGCAAGCTACTGAATTCCATCATCCTACTTATATTTAAAAACTTTTACAATATATTTCAATTATTTCCTAACCTTAAAATGAGCGAGAGAGTACTGCGAACTTTTACTCAGCCAGTTATGCCTGATTTTCTTCACTTCTTGTCAGCTCCCTAATTACCCCAGTTTCTAAAAGAACCATTTTAGCTTTTCAGTAATTTTTTCTAAATTTTAATCATATATAAAT